>CM038115.1:17767555-17818953 GCA_001642375.2 Mentha longifolia | reverse complement strand
TGAATAGGTGGATGTGGGAAATAAACCAGTAACCGGGTTACGACTCTACTTAGAAGGAAAAAGAAGCAACTGCTTAGCAATCCACTTGCAACACCTCTCATCCTTACCAAAAAGCTTTCAACTTCACAACGAGTCAAATGGAATTGGAAAGAACACTAACTCCGTAGACCGCAGGTACTATGAAAAGGTTCAATGGAAAAGCTTCTCACATGTATGCAGCGCCCCTGTGGAATCTGATGATGACCTCTCCATAGTCACCGGAGCAGAATTCGAAGTAAAGGAATCCGGTATCAAAAGCGTCCTATTCCTGCGCCTCCACTTCTCCAGAGTAAACGGTGCAACAGTTGTGAAGAAACCCGAGTGGGACGGATCCCCTGCCTTGGCTCAAAAGTCTGGAATTATATCGACTTTGATCAGCAGTCACTTTTCCAGTGCACAGAAGCCTGCTCCTAAGCCATCTGATGTTAATATAAATTCTGCATTGTACCCTGATGGCCCTCCTATGTCCGCCACAAACGGCTAAGCTTCTCAAGTTTGTCGACACCACGGAGATGATGAGGGGCCCGCAGGACCCGCCCGGGTACTGGGTGGTGTCAGGTGCAGGCTTGTTGTCGACAAGGGTAAGATATCGCTACGGTGTGAAGTACTCTCTCTTGGCCGTGATTTGCCGGGATGAAGATGTAGTTTTGGAAGGATGATTGGTTTTGTAAAAATGGAAGATGGATGTTAGAATTCTGCTAGTGTTTCTTTTTTTGGGATTTTTGTGTGATTATTATTCAAACTGTATTTTAGTTTGTATATTCTCTCATTGGTGTGAATCACATGTCTATTGGTTTCGTCAAAGTTGTGGAACTGGACCGCTCTAGTCAAACCGGCTGGTCTAATTGATCACCAACCGGGGTCTGTTCCGACCATATATACGTTATTTAAAAAAATGTTGGGGTGGTGAAAATACGAAAACAGTCCATTAAAATTGGTCTTTTCCGTAGGTTTGCTTCTTCGTTCATTCACATCGAATATTTCTAGCATTCCCACATAAATTGAATGATTTTAATAAATAAATTAAATGATCAGACATCTAAAATTAAGCAATTTTTTATCAGACAAAATTGTCACCTCAGTTTCAGTGGTAATTAGCAGTGCATATTTGTAGATTGGCACTGACGAAACATAATTAGAACGTTACTTGATCTAATAGCATCATATTGTGAAACAGACACAAAGCAGTAATTAGGCTTCAGATTGGATTCACCAATAGTAAAAAACAGAGATAAAACAGTCTTAACCTCCTTTTTATACACAAATATGCATCATCACAAGTCGGGTCAATGAACCACAGCACTGATAGAAACACGTCTTCGAAGATCTACCTACCGCGATTTGGGCAAGCGTTTGCAAAGTGCGACGGATCTCCACAACAAAACACCTTCCTGAAATGGGTTCACCTGTAGCAGACATGAAGGGACACATCATTTCCCCTTCCTCTGCCCCGGTTACTCCTGCCACGACCACCTCTAGTGGTGCGATTGGGTGCTGATCTGCCATTGCTTCCTCGTGCAGCTGTTTCTCCACCATTTGCGCTATCTTGCCAACTGCATTTCAGATACATGTTAACAATCAAATCAAAATATCCAGTTATCAGCCCCCCAAAAGCCAGAATTATTACTTTTCTGAGCAAACACTTGTTTATGTTTTGTACTCCCGCTTAGTCTACAAAAAGATTCTAAAAGTGCTAAGTTTTACACAGAGGTAGCTGATCAGGAAAAAATTAATTGCTCTGAATTAACTATCAAACAAAGTGAAGTAGCTAAATTGCCTAGAATAACCTCAAATGAGATAATATTAGCCCAAGGATGATTTTGATCCAAAAATTATGATATGCAACCATAAAAGTACAGACACAATAGTAGAATGTCATCACCAGAATGTATACAGGCAGAAGAGAACGCTTTTTATTGGCTTATAATCTACCACATAATAAACGTAGATGGATTAACCATATATTATACGTACACAAAGAAGTTGCCACCCCTGAGCTTGGCATGAATAAAACTTTCTCCCTCTATTGGCTTCAGTATTAGCTGTTCGCAAATTGCAAGGTGCCCCACAAGAGGTGCATGGAATCGTAGAATCTCCTGTACCATCAGATGGAAACAAAAGGGAAAAAAGAAGAAAGCTTAGGAATCCCAATTCAGCTTTGATGGAAAAGGTCATATAAATCACAACAGTGGGCAAAGTTTTGATACAAATACTAGATATCCCTTTCTCACCAGAATTTAACAATAGAAAATTATCCATTTCTCACATGTAGAGAAATAAAATCTCTGACCAACAAAAGAAAGTTGAGAGCAATGTGTATGCTGAAAATCGAACAATTTAGATAGTATTGGATATTAACATTAATGAAAGCATGTATGGATTGCCAAGGATGGGAAACAAATATGATAATAGAAATATGAAAGAAAAAGAAGAAAAAACATAAACATTAGGAAGAAACATAATGAATTCGGAAAACAAGACAAAAAACATCAAACCATTTTCTGCACCAGCTTCCTGCAATCGTACATTACGACCCCGTGAACTCTGAGGAGGATTCAAGCCAGAAGATTGCCTTGTTTGCCAAGATGCCTGATTTCTAGAATCACTTTGTGGGGCAGTGGATGATGGTGCTTGCCTCTGTCCTCTTCCTGTAACCATCGTAACATGAAATTTCAAGTGGTAATTTGGTACTAGTATACTTCAATCTTGCTTTCAAAGGAAAACCATGAACTACAAAAAAAAATCACATTACAATTTATTTAAAAACTCGATACCAGGGTATACAATCTGTGGAATAAGAAGTATAAGTTTTCTTGTATGGCATGTAAAGATCTAAGAAAAACTTGCATAATCTCGTAATATGCATCTTACCCATACCAGGTACATTGGAGTTGTTGCGAGACCCAGTTCCACATATTTCCACTAGCTGCCGTAAAGTATCATCACAACCACCAATGCAGCCTGAGAAATCATAACTACTCAGTTCAGCTTATTATTGACGTAGGAAATACTTCCGAAGGCACTTAAATTTTTCTTACCTGAGCTCATATAGTGAGGAATTCAATGATATTACAACAGAAAACAAGAAAAGAACTGACAGAGTGACCCAGAATTTCCTGAAGGCCAATTCTTACCAGATGATTAACATTGTAGTCAGGAGGTATCTCCAGCCGGCGAAATTTAAACTGAATCATGTAAACTGGTCCTGCAGATATTGTTAGCATGTTAGCTAAGTATCATTTTTTTCAAATAAAATATACTCCGTATTATATAGGTACATATACATATGGGAAGAAACCTTATGTCGCATAAATAATATAGTACTAAGTTTACAACCCACAAAGTTCCAACATCAGATACCTGGAGAGCAAGTACTGCAAATGTTTGTGGTAACAACAGCTTCTGATACTGATCCTGGTAGCCAAACAACATTTCTACACTGTAAGATCAAAGTAAAATTATAGTTAGCATGGAGATGATGACAAGTTAACATTAAGCTTATTTCTACTGCAAGAGAACTATGAATGTTTGGTCGTTATCTTTTGGTAAATTTTACTACAGAATTAGAACACGACACAATAGCACAACCAAACACACCACACACAAAAAAAAATGGAATATGAAAATTTATTATCAAATGTATGTAGCTTATTGTTTTGGAGTTGGAGCCATGGTATTTGTTACATCATGTAGTATTGTGTATAACATGTTTAAGACAGATTTTTATTTTAATATACCATGTCAACAAGAAATATTCCAATTTTGTGTTCATGTTGGCAGACATCCTTATTGCGCCGTGTTCATGTCAACACCGCATCATCAAGAAACATGACATGATTCATTAACAACCAATCAGAATAAGCATCAAAATATTGCTAAAATTAAATAACAGAAGTCAACTGGAATGAATTATAGTAATGTTAGACAATCTCTGAAACTCTGCATCACATTTCATAAATGAAAGCTAGTGTTCACAAATCACAATTCAATTCAAAATGATCAAAAATCATTATAAAAAAACTCAGGATATTATGCAACCCAAGTATTAGATAGATGTCTTAGCATAGATTGCAAGATCGGTAGTCACGGAAAACTAGAGGAAAAACAAACCAAGAATTCATATCCACGAAAAGATCAGTTCCTCAAAGAACAAATAATTGGATCCTCAAACAACGTACGACTCTGTTTGGTTTGTTACGGCATTAGTAAAAAAAACACTGAAACAAATTACAATACAATAATTATGTTAGATACATAAAAAAAATTACGAAATTGGATTTTAACAATTAAATAACAAAATTTTATCCATGTTAAATACATAGCTGATACTCAAGTATATTAAATCAGAACTGGAGCTGTATCAGTAAAACTAATGACATCATATATAGAATAATTTCTTTCAATATCTGAGATAAGACTAGGGATAAAACATATCAATTTAATTTGATTATATTTTCTCAATTATTTTGTTTTAGAGCAGTGTTGGAGCAATACATGTTGATGTTGGTTCCAAAATTACTAAAGGAAAATAAAATTAGATGTAGAAGTAGTAAACGGATGGTGGAAGATGTAAGCTGGAGCCAACTCCAAGAAATGTACAGATTGATCCCTCAATGGCACACTTATAGATGCCATCGGACCATTGCACAATATTATAATTTTATATATAATGATAATTCATCCATGCAATTGTCCATACCAAATTAAATTATGTTTGATATATTAGTACGCGATCTATGGACCGGAAGCAAGGGTTGTATGTTAGCAATTCAAGTTAACACAAGAATTTTGAAAGAACACTTTTTTAATTGATAAGAAGACTAATATCTTTGTGGAAAGTTATGAAGAGAAACCTACTTGAGGGTAGCCTAAGCAACCGACCATGAAGTTTCCATCCTGCAAAGGAGAAAAGAAATCATCAAAAGCACAATAACAATGATACACACTTGATCAGCCTATCCCATTTTATATTGCATATACATAAGAATCCAGATTGGTTGAAGGTGAATCCAGATTGGTTGAAGGTCAATAGACTAACCTATACACTTATGTGGTAACAACGGGTGCGAAGAGAAAGTGATTTAAGTGAAATAAAGTTCTTAAGCTAGTGTGAATAAACACAAGATGACTACCTTCAATACACCATAAGCACGATGTAAAATGTGAAACAGGTTCGTGGCTTATGGCTTAGAGATCCCTGATTATTTGACATGCTAATAACCTAGTACCATAAATTTGAAATGGAAGTGGACAGTTTAAAATTTGAACTGCAAATCAATATTAGGAAATACATCCATCCAAGAAAAGATAAGTTATTTGGAAATTAAATATGAGAGCCAATGATTGAAATAGACTAACTAAAGCATGTAAATTGTAAATAATAGAAAAGGACTCACAGGAAACCATCAATCGGTCCAATTTGTAACTTGGTACCCTTAACGATTTCAGCATAACCTTAGAAGATATTGAAAGTGTGATGTCCTTAACGAACAATATAAATAGCACCCATGCGACACATTATAATGCCATTATCCTAGAAAGGAGTATCACCTACCGGCTTTTTCCTGAGGACCATATCTGATTCCTGACAAAGACCACATTTTCGAACAACTTCCCTAATTGTATGCTGCTCACTGCCAGTAGATCTATTTGATCTGCATATACAGCTTGCTTGTCATTTGATGTACATTATTCTTAGTAACAAAAGAATGTACCGTATTTACCTCTCAAAAAAACACCCATGGCTTCAAACAGCTTTACTTTGTTTAATCTAGCCTGTAAGTAAACCGTATAAACTTAAGGGATGGAGATGAATGACAAATGCAGGGCAGTTGTACACAAGGGTGGAAAAAAGGTATATCAAGATACACTTGAACATTTTTCACACTTGATAAACATGGAACTTGTTTCTTGACATGCATGCAGTCCAGCAATGGGCTTTGACATGCCTAACGAAAATTACTATAGATCAAATGTATACATATGCTTATGCATCTACTTCATTAACCTTCCAACATTTTTTGAAAGTGCATACTGCACGAAAACTAGTGCTTCTTTAAGGTATAAACCCATCTTAGCCACATGCAAAGATAATAGAAAGAAGGCGCATTGAGAGTAGAAGTAGATATTGGAGAAAGGACCTCTTTCAAGTAAACAAGACAAAAAAAGATAATATTACAGAAAATGACTTACATCCAGAAAGCAGGCTTTCATCTGCTGTAGGCAAGTTGCCAGAACTTCATCTTTTCTCTTTCTACCCTCGCTAACTGCTGTCATATCACTCTCCATCTCAGCACGAAGACGTGGTTTCCACAATTCATGACTGTTCCATCATTAATTGAAAAATGTGTTTCTAATTATACATGTCTGTCTATATGTTATGATACATTTTTCTTATAAAAAAGGAAAATTTTAATTTCATCAAATAAAAAGAAATTGTACTAAGGGTGAATCAAATTCAAACATAGTTAATTACATTATTACAAAAATACAAGTCCAATGCTTAGCTAGTTCTGAGCCTCTGACACTATAAAGGATCTAAACTCTTTATGATCTGAAACCCACTACGCAAGTTTTATCATATCCATATGTCACAACTCTCCATGAATATTCCTCAATATCCTCAAAAATCCTTCAATTCTTTCAAGCCTGAGGGGGATAACACGAGGCTGAACAATTAACCCCCATGATATTTCGCCCCTTTGCTAATAGCCTAATAAAGGCTCCAATAGACAAAAAGGTCACTGTGTATCATTATACACTATTACTTCTCATTTGCCAACATTGGAGTTCAATTGGCATTTTGCAATGATGAGAACCACCTTGACCAATCAGTTATTTTATACAATCTGAGGTCAATGTTTAGAGAAACTGAAATCTAGTCTATTACCAGATGATCATGTACATATGCCTAATATAATATATATCTTTGCTTAGCTCCTCTCTATCCCCCCCCCCCCCTTCACCCCCGGCCTGAGGGACTGAGGGAGAGCAAGAGAGAAAGGAAGGAAAGAAAAGGTGCAATGTGAATATGAAAGTTGGGTAACAAAGTTCCAATAAGCATAAAAGACAAATGAGATCTTTAATTTACAGGCAACTATATTATCACTGTGGGATCATATGCTCCATTTTATACAATCATTTTGCATATTGCACCACTCAATAGGAATTGATAGCATAAGCATGTAAAAGTAGCATGCTTTAGACATAATGATAGCACAGTTAACTCACCCCATCTCATCATATCCCATGACTAGTGCCTCACCCTGCAATAAGTAGAGTTTACATTATAAGTATGTCACACGTGATTAAACCTACATGTATAATTCCTGGTTTAAGCTAACACATTGTTAAAAGCGAGACAAGCAAATGGATAGCTGTAATAATACACTGACCGCTTTAATAAGAATGAAAAACAATTTTTGGCATGAAAAACAATTTTTGAATTTTTGAAGCAAAACGAGAGACAGATATTGCCATGAAACCTTTAAAGTTCTCATACTTATACAATGCATTTTAGATATGAAAGTTCATAGCAGTCATCCTGACTCCCATCTTGCAAACTGACAACTTAAGATGATAGATCAAACAAAGAATCATATCTCAGCCACATTACTTATATCAGCGCAGCAGAAAGTGCTAAATGTCCATCTAAACTGAATTATGGGAAGCTGAGTTTTCGAGACAGTTTCTAAACAATAGAAAATCAGTTCTGACATTCAAGATACAAACAACCTACAAGTTAAGAAAATATTGTCTGCTAGATTATGAAAGGAGCTTAGAAGACATCAGATACGCATATATCCTCATAATTAACAAATGAAAAAGTGTGAGAAATACTACATAAATAGAAAAGTCCATTCACCCATAACCCATTTACATACTATAAAATCCCCTTTCCCTGAACATATTCTGTCACACGGAATAATCTTGCTCATGTGAAATCTGCTAGGCAATTAGCTGACATGCCACCACAATTGGAAAATTATAGAATCTTCAGCTAAATATCTACATGGTGGGCCTAGATCAAAGGGGTGATTGTTAACATGATTGCATGAATACCTTCTTGAATTTTCAAATCTTTAGTCCCCATCTAAAACATACTAATGATCACTTAACCAGTTAGAGAAACTTTATTTGGTTCCTAAGTTTTTCATATATTTATTTCGAGTCGTGCACACATGTGGATTAGCAAATTTGCCGCAAAATGTAGTTTCATAAATCGACCTTATAAACCTTAATCCTATAAATTTCACAAATAAAATAATTCTCAATTAGCACATTAAAAAAAATCCCTCAGAAATATAGGAAAAGAGTGATGCAATAGTCAAGATAAAACAAACAAAAAAATCTCTGGAAGTAAGAGATTACAAGTTTTGTAGGTGAGAAACGCATGTTAGAGTCTTTAGTGGCATAACATCGATCAAGAAGCTTTTTTATGTGATCATGCATAGTCGCATCTGTTCCAATCTGTGCCTGTAAAAATCAAATGAACTATATGTTAATAACTAATAGCAATTATAATAGATTTCCATGAGCCTTCCAGAAATTAAGACAAATGAAAGAATATTACATCTTCCACCACAACTTACCTTGTCCATACAACTTAGTAAATCAGCCTCACTTAAAAGTGGAGGAGGTCTGGTAACCCCAGAATCAAGAGTCAATGCAGTGGGTGTAAACTGCAATTAGTGAGCCACAGCATTACATACAAAGCATGATTGCAAAAGGTGGTAGCCAAAACATTAATATTAATAGCCCTATTTAGTTCAACAAACAACACTATGGGGTTAGTTCATGCTATTTCTTGTTTCTATTTTCCACTTTTCTGGTGGTTGGGGATGTGAAGCTATTTAGCATTAATAGGATGAAACTTTTAACACACCTAAAGATTGCATGCCTTGTTCTGAAGACTTAGAATCTAATGATGATTTACTCATATATACTAATGTGACTTGATATAACTGTTGAAGAATTTATTTTTATTAATCATCTTATTTAGATAGACATTGTGTCGTTGATACTTGATAGATCATCTTATTGTAGATTTAGATTGTTACCTAGTCTCTACTCTTACCCCTCTATGCATGAGGAAGTCTTTGCAGCGTACTAGCATGCATAACATAAATATTACGGAGTATCTATTATGTCTTTGTTTCTATTAAAGAATTCCGAAATCAGTTTCTTGTGAAGTAATTCGCATTCTATCTTATAGAAGAAAAAGCATCCAGTCTTAAGTTAGTTGCAGATGTATGACATACAAATAAGTAAATTGAAACACCAATACTCTAAAGTGATTAGTCATGAATGGTAACAGTTCATGCTTGGTTTAACTGGAGAAATGCATAATATTAACTCTGCCTTCAAACTCATAGATGCATACTATAACTGACAAAAAAAAAAAAATTGGGTCTAGATATCAAGGTAATAATGAAGGGATATTGGTCAGACTTTTGTTCTAGAGGCCCTATCTTGTTTATTACGTGAGGTAGAGTTGCCCCGCCCCACTCCATCACCAAGTTCATATAAAAATGTATCAAATTGATCATCAGTGAACATGAAGTAAAAATCAAAATAACATTAACAAAGGATGGAATTGGGAAATTTAATGGAAAGAGAGATTCAATAAATTCGAATGTAATTGCCCAAGAAAGCACTTCAGGATATACCATGAACCAAATAGTGAGTCACAGTTTATCATTGAAGTTTAACGGAAAGAACAAAACAATGCCTAAATAGCAGATAAATATGATATGATAAAAAAAACCTGTTGCTCATATTGGTATGTAGGGATCACAGAGCCTCCCCATGTTTCAAATCGATATACATCCAAGTAATTTTTCTGGAAATATGCATCATCAGAAATTACATTAGCAACGACCAATTGAATATAAACACTAATGAATCATGGAGTATCAGCACCAAATGAGTAAGTTGCAAGCATAATGGTGGAGTGTGTGCTGGAGCTATCATGCAAAATATCAATAATTGTCTACAAGTAGATGACCTATTTCCTCTTAGGAGTGTCAATTGCTCCTGTCAATTTCAAAAATAGCTAAGTGCCTGATGGCCTTAATCTTTCCATGTTAAGACTTAAGAATACATTATTTGACTGCAAAATAACATCAAGTAACTATAGTGTATTAGAACCATATTTAGATAAATGTTTTCCAAACATATTTTCAGAATCTTTTTTACCAGACCCCTCAAAGAAGGTGCTAAAAAGAACTTGATCAGATTTATTGATATTCAAATTTTAGTAATTGAGGGTACATTTTGATCTCTTAACTCATTTCAAATATACACACGTGTGAGTGTGTGTGTGTGTGTGCGCGCGCGCGCGTGTGTGGTCCATGCGGATGTAGGGTTAATATAGGGTTGCATTTTGAAATATTTATAAAAATAGAAGACGTGTACTTTATTTCTCCTCCAGCATGTACCATACCTTTTCAATGCTCCCTTGGACACCCTTCCAAGATGAGCATACAAAATACTATGCTTCAAATACCTAGTCTACCTATTACTCCCTCCATCCCCCATATCCGTGTAATTATTACCCGTTTGGGATGTCCCCCATATTAGTGTGTATACCCAAAATGGAAAGATTCTCTCAGCAAATTGACATTTTTACCCTTCAGCTTTTACATTATTTTCCCACTTTATACCTACTTTCCCCACTTTCTTCCTACTTTTTTCACTTTATTTTACTTTTCCCATTTTCTACCTACTTTTTTCTTAAAACATATGTCACTTCTCTCCCCACACATAAATGGGGGACGGAGGTAGTACTATAATATTGAATCTTAAAATCTTCAAAGCATAGACCACCGAAGTTGGTTGAAATAAAGATCCAAAAACGGTGATATTAAACTAAGGGAGACTACAGGCAAAGCTAGGGACCCAACATGGAGAGAGAGGTTTAATGCTACAAAGTCAGTAATGAAAAGGCAGTTTCTAATATTCTTTCATCTTTTCCTTCCTAGACAAAAGACCCCTTTTATTTCCAAGATTAAATCCACGAAAGGAGCCCACAAAAAATGCCAACTACAGCTAAGAATTAAATCTAAACAGCAATAACTAGAAAACTAGACTAAAATAATTATTTAGCAGCATCTGCTCATAAAACTGAGGCCTAACACTTTTGAATTCGTCAATTATTTAGTTGTTGGAGTCCAACACGTAAATAGGCGTTTATAAAAATCAAAAGCCTTAAGACTTTAATGTCATCTGAACTTATAACATTAACCTCAGCATCTTACACTAAGAACAGAAAGACATGGACTGATGGACATATTGAAAAAATTGCGATTTTCAAGAACTGCATTGACCTCCTCTCAAGGTCCATGAAAGATAAGAAAAATACTTCCTCCATCCCGTTACATTAGTCACATTTCCGTTTTGGTCCGTCCCATTACATTAGTCACATTTCTAAATAAGGAAATATTTAACTTAGATTTTAGTGCCCAATTAGTACTTTTTGTACTTTTTCACACTAATTTACTCTTAAATTTGTACTTTTCCAACTTTATTGACCAAAACTTGGTTTGTGTAATATTCAAACTATGACTAATCTATTGGGATGGAGGTAGTACTCATTAATAGAAATTGATCATACTGTGAAATGATGATTAGCTTAATAGCATCAAGAGCAAGGATAATGACAACATTGTAGATAATGCATATTTGCCTGAATTTCACTGCGTTTTCTTAAATGAATTATATACTCCCTCAGTCCCAACCTACCAGTGAGGTATAAAATAATAAAAGTGAACTAGTAGGTTGGGACAAAGTGGGTACTTCTTGCAGTCATTTTAACATGGTGGTAGATGTTTAAATTCCGTGCTGCTGAACTAATCAAGTAAATTTATACTATCCAGTATACCAAAACAATGGCAGAGGATCTTGAAATTAGGAAACTCACAGCAATTATCACTCTTCCAGATGCAGAAAATTGTTCGCCCGCAATGTCAATTTCAACGGTAGTTTCAGCTCCAATGGCTGGTTGAGAAACACAAGCCAGGAAATGTCGGACAACCAATTCATACACCTTCTGTTACACATTAACATTTAAGCTGTAAATTCACGAGTGCCTCCAATTTCCAAAATCATCAGATAAAATGATGAAATGAATTTGTCAAAAAGTGGTACAAACATGGTGATCCTCACTCCATCCGGACTCTCCAGCTGAAAATTTTGTTGGGTGAATGGGTGGATGGGCTTTGTCATCATGACCGCCATTACTAGGATTTCTCCAAAGACGTGCCTCAGGATCCAGCAACCTCTGAGCATAAGCACCCCACACTGGGTGTCCTTGCTGCTCTTGCACCATAGTCTGCACTAGGCAAGAGGTTGAAGAATCCAAGGGAACAAAAAAGTAAACAAAACAAACACAAAAAATAATATGATTAAGGTTTTAACTGAACATGGTCATTATGAGACAATTCCTGCAAAATATTGTTTTTTGTCTTGCTGAAATCTTGGCATAGCATTGGTTGGAGTTAGGCCCACCAACATCGTTATTTTCTTACGGGACATTTTTTTTGTCAAATTTTCTTACCTATTCTCCTTTGTATATGTGAGCCTTACTATAGTTTAATTATGTAAAGAACAATCCTAGAAGTTATCCAGATTCTGTAACTATCTTTGCTTATTTATGTTAATATATTTACAATGTTCCACTGAAGAAATTGAAAGCCACAGGTAAAACCATTACGCACTTGCAAATCTGTTGTCGTTGAAAAGCTATCAGTCTCTGTGCGAGGATAACTGATGAAACCAGCTTGATATAGATCTTCAGCCACCTATTCACAGAAATAGATGTAGAATTCAGCTTGTGTTTTATGACTTGGAGAACGGAAAGAAAAGAAAAAGAAATTGTAAGATGATTAAAACCCTCAAGAGGATACTGTGAATGAAACCTGTTGCACAACCTTAACAAATAATTCTAAAGAGCAAATAATTTCATTTTCATCATTTATAACGAATTACCAAGTAGATCCTGGTTGTACCTCCACAAGTTAGCAATTTACAATTTCAAATAAAAGGCATAATATATTTAGGGGGCATTTACAATTGACAAATTTTGGAACTTGATATGAGATGTGATGGATTAGAGTTATCCCATGTGTTTGGATGGGATTCAAATCCCATGATTAGTCCCAAATCCAAGGTAAAAGTGCGGGTCTAACCCGGGCCTTGGGATAACACTCATTTGCAATCCTTCAAAGTAAACATGGGATTAAGTTGGATAATATTAGTCAATCGATCCTAATCCCTCAAAGTAAATGCCCCCTTAAGGACATGGATCATGTTGGAATAAATTCATGCACTATGCCATGCACTATGCCACTGAACATTTTATGCATTTTACTATCTATATCAAAAGAAACTTCGAATGACCTAAGAGTAGCCCAAAAATAGTGCTTGGGTGAAAGCATTACCTGATCAGCCAGCAAAATAAGATATTCAGGAGATAGCATAGCATACAAGACAAGGAGGAAATTGATAGTTCAATTCAGTTGGGCTTCTGATTGTCAGTGAATCGACTAAAGCCAGAGTCCATCAAAATTGTGTTAGAATTCTGTTTACCATTTTGTTTAATTTGTAGTTGTGAAAGCTTCCCAAAATTTGCAAGTGGAAAAGGCCTAATTGTTAGTAGAATTTCAAACTTATGGATTATAGATAAATACCATTACTAGATGCAATTAGACCTTACACAGATAACTTAGTGAAATCAACAAACAGCAAAATGAGCATAACACATCGCATTCTCATCAAGCAGGAACTCACTTTCATCGTCTGTGCTGAACTCATTCTGAAATAACGTGAAGCACGTTTTTCCAGCTCTATTGTACTCAAAGGATAAGGAGGATATTTAGGCTTCTCTTGGTGTCTAACATTTGTTACCTGAAGGTCAAAAGGCACAAGTAAAGACACATGTCAAAACCGATCAAAATCAACGAGTTTATTCATGGGAAGTATTACTCTACCAAAGAGACTCACAGTTGCAGTGGGTTCCAGGACGCACATTTCATATATTATTGTTGCACAAGTGTGATCAAATAAATGACCTCGCCTGCAAAGTGCAGAACCATTAAACTTTTTTATTAATTGAATTAATCTCATTGTGATTGAAAGTTGGATGATAGTTACATCCAAGTAAATGTAGCAGTGCCTTCTTCTGAATTATGAGTACAATTAATAGTCCAGAACTCTTCCGGTTCATGAGATTGGATTTCCCAAAATCTTTCCACAATAAATCCAAGGGTAGGGAACTGCAGAAAACATAGAAGCATGAAGCATAAATATATAAAACAGCAAAATTTTCAGCAGGTAAGAGGAGAAAGATGCAGACAAAAAATATAGTTATAATCAACTCGTAAAAAGGAAATTCTTATTCATTTCCTCCTCCTTGACAGAGAGAAAAGGAGTGTGACTCACTTGGCAAGGCCCGTAACTTAAAACAATGTTGGTCTCATCTGTAGTGGAATCGAGGATGAATGCATCTCTCAATAGCATAGTCTGAAACCGGGTGAAAGAAGCTCCTATTCTCAGATCTATTTCCTGCATGACATTGCAAGATTCATGAATTATTTTGAGTTCTGATGAGCGAGGTACCAACTACAGTGAGTAGCACCATGGCATTCAATAGAGGCTACTTTGAAGCTCTTTGAAAGTTTTACAGTTGACTCCATTAGCACGTAATAGATAAGAGATATGATGATAATACAAGGATAATTATGCACTATAAATGAAAGAACTTCAAGTACAAGGTTGAAGAAAGCATTCATGAATATCAACTAATAATCAAACACAAACAAATGAACTTTCAGTGACTCACTTGTCGAAGATCAACAGCTTCTGCCTGCAATTGATTGGGCGGACAAAGCCTCGTAAGTGCATCATAGATGTCCCTGAGCATCCCAAGTTTTTTTCACTTTGAAATAGCATGTATATATGAAAAGGGCAAACAGATTAAACAAATGTAAAATATATAAAGTAATCAGAACCTATCAGTCAGGGCAGAAAAGCGAGCTCTCCAGATATTGAGATTCCGGTTTGCTCTCATACAAATTTCAACCACCTCAAATGCTATATTTTCTCCTTCTCTATCACAGTCGAGCCACAAGATAAGCCACTGACACTTCCTAGCTTCTTCCTCAAGCGTTTTCTGGATGTCCTGTTTATCCTAGATCAACCAAAAAGACAGCCAACATATCTTTCACTTCAACTATCGCCAAAGTGAAACTAAAAACTCATTCCACTAATTTAGCCATATTCTCAAACCCGTCCCTAGAAATGATAATTATAATGGGTTTCCAAAAAACATGAAAATCATAAATATTCTCTAATGTAAATGTATCTACAGTATCATGTTTTGTTCCTTCGAAATCAAATTTTGAATATTTCATTTATATATTTCATTTTTACTAGTCTAACTTCAAACAAAATGGAAAATTGCACCTTAATCTGTATATTTAATAACGTGTCTGCTGCTAATTCACTAAAAATGCACAGGCTACACATGAATCAAAGATAATCCAAGAATTTGTAAGTTACCTGAGGCACATATTTCTTAACTGGGGCATGGTAGAGGTCGGCGGGGTCACAGGAGTGCCACTTGCGATACCTATCGTCGAAATCTAACTCCATTAGGTGGCCAGTTACGGAGGTGAAGGACATTTGAAATTGCTGGCTCCTAATCGCGCAGTTGAATTCGAATATCCTGTTGTATCTGGACCGGCCGTCTCTCACTCTCAGGCCGCCGCTCGACGGGTTCTTTGAGAGTATACCGGCCACCTGTTTAGCAACCGAAGGCTTCTCCGCCACGTTCAGTGCCCTAATTGCCATCGGAAAATGCAGAATTTGTTCAAGTTGCTAGAGTCTGGCGCTAACAGTATGTTCCGAGAGAACGCTCAAATTCTTTGATTAAATTAAATGGGAATCGGATTATAGGGGTTTTCCCGCTTATGTTTTTTGTGATTGTGATTTGACTTGCATGCCCTTTGCCCTTGCCCGAATAATTTTTAGGAACTTCATATTGACCTAAGCTTAATAGGGACTTTATAGGAACTTTAGGCACAAGTTTTTAGGAGCTCTAATTAGGGGTGCTTGGCTAAGTTCTTTAAAAATAAACTCTCTCACCAACTTATTTTTACATTTCACATCTTAAGCATCCGCAACCGAGACTAAATCGGCTTGGGCGCTTCCTCTTTTGTGGTAGGTGCTTACCATTCTCCGGCTGCTGCCCATCGCTAGGCGCTGGGGTTTGGGCGTGATATCACATATCCCATGCGCCTAGTCGCTCCCGACGTGTCACTCTCCAATTTGTATGATTTCAATTTATTTATTTATTTCCTTCATTTTTTCCTTATAAATTTGGCTCATATTGGGCTAGAATTTTCACAGCAATTCAGACTCATTCTTATCTTATATTCTCCCTTCGTTCCTTCTACAATTTCATATACAAGTTTTATTTTATTTCAATTCAATAAAATTTGCATTTTAAAAATACTTATTATTCAAAAATGATATAATTACAAATTTAAAAATTAAATTAACCAAAAAAAAGAGGAAAAGGGATTGCGCCTACGAGAACTTAGTAGGCGCCAATGCCCACCAATTTAGGCGCCTAGCACTTTTGATGATTTTGAACCGTGCCCACCAAATTGGTGAGCACGGCAGTGGATGCTCTTATAAGCTTTTCACGCATCTTATATGTTAATAATAAATACCCTCGAAGTCTTTGTCGTGCCACAACACCGGTTGTTCGAGAATAGTGGAGTGATTACAATGTTTTTGGATATGCTTAATTGCTTATGCGCTTGCAGAATGGTGGACTGTGTTAAGTCCGTCCAATCAAGGAAATAATCAACAGTTTAAAGAAGGATTTCATTTCAAGTGAGCAGTCCAAAATATTCCCGGCAAAATTTGAAGCAGTGGTAAAAATAGAGCACGTTGGAGCTCTTCTTTAACACGCACGGACCACTTGAAAGCTCAAATCATCAAGTTGCTATGGATTCTTTACCGTGAGTGCAGTGCAACCCAATACAGTGGTTGCCTCCATGTGCTTGCAAAACCATACTTCAAACCCATCACGAGAGCACTCAAGCAGATATTATTCATAGCTCGCCGCCCTCACAATTCACAAGTGTCACCTTCAAGATTTACAGATGTGTTACAAATGAAGCAATACTTCATTGAACGACTACAAATGAATGAATCATCCAACAAACTCCCACCTTATATGTCCAATAAAGAATTTCCTTTTCTTTTTCTTTTCTTTTTTTAACTATCTACAGCCCTCCATCTCTCCCTTTTTGACATTTAGACAACAGTAACAACCAAAGAATGAAAAATGGTAGAAACAAGAAGACTATACGAAACGAATCAGAGACGTGGCTAATGGAGCTAAAATTTTCTGACTCTTTTACCAATAAATCTTTAATTTCAAATAAACATTGCTTTGAGCTACTTAGGAAGAACATCGACAAAATATTGGAGAGAAAATAGCAACAAGTTGTCAAGGGGTGCCTCTTGCACTTGTTATTATAGCTGGTCTTCTTTCTAGCATGACCAATCAAGAGAGCACCTGTAAAAAACGCTGGAATACAAAGGGGTTCATATTTAAAGAAGAGGGGAAGAGGCAGGAGACTGTAGCAGAAGAAATAAAAGCTTGTGTTGTTCATGATCTATTGCATGAATTCTGCTTGATAAGATGTCAAGAAGAAAACAACATTGGTGGACAAGTAAGCCTCTCAACCCCATTTGATTTTTTTTATTTATCTAGTTTAGACTAGAGATGGATGTAGATTTCAGAGATCAAAGACTGCAAAACATTCGAAATCTCAAACTGTTGTGACACCTTCGATGGCAAAGTATGGGAAACGAGAGAGGAAGAGTTCGCGCATCTCCGATTCTTGACACTGACCTCAAGCCAGTTAGTGATGCCATGGATCGGCTCCAATCCATATTTGTAAGTGGCCACACGGTTGAGTAACAAATATTAAAGTAATGTTGGAGGTGAACAAAAACAAGAGGTAACATATGTTATACAATGTGTTTATTATGTTTCCTATCACCAGAAGAACAGTAATTAAAGACAATATGTTGTCCTGCATTCTGGTTAAAAAGAATGGCTGAATGAAGGGGAGGACGACTTGCACACAAGTGATTTGAAATCCAGACTTCCAAACTAAATATTAGGGACCTAAGGTTCATTCTTTTCTATGTTTCTGCACATAGATATAGCTAGAACTAGAAGGTGCAAAGGATAAAGCTTATAAGCAAGTTACAAAGATTGTTAACAGAAATACAAAGGATCATTGTCCTATGCCACTTTTATAATATAAATATGTATCTCTTACACGTACATCACTGGCTCGAGAGAACTCTATTTAGAGCATCAAATACAGTCTGCAAAGTTACCTCTTCCACTATCACTATCTTATCCCTCGACTTTGAGCCAGAACCGATTGAAACTTGCCTTTTTTTCACCCCAATAACCTGTTTACAAGATGATGGAATTACAAATCAGCTTATGTCCTAAAGAAAAGGGAACACTGAACTCTAAGAAAAAGGTAACACTGTCTTCATTTGAATATCAAATCAGCAACTCAGAATTTCAGCTAACTTACTCTTAGTGTTTTGACTAGCAACGAGATTATATCAATATTCCACACAAAATAAGACAATCTAAATTGAATTATAAAGAACAGAAAAATGGTAGCAAAAAAGGAAGAAAGATGAACCTGAAGATTTCAAGGTTTACATGATATTAGAGAAATTAATGAAGCACAATACTTAAATTGACATGACAAATTGACTTTGATGAAACCAGTAACCGCAAAAATTCTTAAGTCACAAAATCCAGTCCTATAATATCTATCCTGCTGAATCAAAGGCCGCATGTTATAGTATGGTCATCAATTTCCAGCTCCAATTTACAGAGTAAGTTTACAACACTATATCAACTACTCCGTCCGTCCCAACAATCTTGTCCCTAACAATAAAATGGGACAAGATAGTTGTAACGGAGGGAGTATCAGCAAGTGCACACTTCGTTTCAAGTTATATATTCAGTTTCCTAGTAAACAAGATTCAGTACTCAGACAACAATGAGTGTGAGAGAGAGTTCTGCACAATTATTACCAAAGTTATAAAAAAAAAAAAAAAAACTAACTGAATCGAATCATTCCGTAATTGGGAAAAAAAAGAAATTTGATTAACAAATATACTTGGAATTCTTACAGAGCTAACGTAATCGAGAAGAGCGGCATTGGCTTCGCCGTCTTTAGCAGGAGCATCAATCTGGACTCCTACCGCGTCGTCATTCATATCTAAGGTTTATAGAACAATTCACATAGAGATACAAAATCATAAGCTAAGCGATGATAAAGATAGTTTAATTAATTGAATTGAAATCAATCCCCTCTACCCCCACCAAAAAAAAAAAAAAAAAAAAAAACCCTACAAGGCGAGGAGAAAATGGCGATTAGTACCGGTGATGGTGGCGAGTCGGGAACCGGGCTTTGCATGGATAGAGATTGCCACGGACGACGGCGATATCGACCGGAGGCACGCCGGATATCCGGTGGCGGGCTGAGGTGGTCCGGCGCCGGCGCCACCACCCTTTGATTTTATTTTCTTAGTAGGAGCCATTCGACACCCCCGCCTGTACGTAAAAACGATTAATGGAATCGGTTTTGGCTTTTGGAATCTTATGTTAGGCACCGCCGGTGGGAGAGTCTCACTTTTTTATCATTTTATTTTATGGTGGGTCAATTCTTCCGAACATCAATTATTGTATTGTATGTGTGAAAATGAAAAATAAAAAAATGGACATGTATTAAAAAAAATATTACTATATATTATTAAGTGAGAATACTCATAAATAGTCATTCTCATAAGATAAAAGTCTTTTTTAGCCACCAATAAGTAAATAGTTTAATTTTAGCCACTTTTTGAATTTCATGACAATTATGCCCTTATGCAATAAATATACATTTAATTGAATTTTTCACTCCTTATCTCTCTTAAGAAACTTGTTCGCACACACTTTACGAATCTATCTCCACGGTACTCCCATCCAAAAACTCCACCACCATCCTCCAATTCTCCATCAATGAAACTGTAACCCAAGTCAACAACGCCAGAATCGCCATTGATGATCGCTTTGCCATCAAGATCTAAAGGCGCGAGAGAAGAACGCCATTGGAGACTTCACCCTCTACGAACTCCAATCTACCATGGTTGAATTGGGCTCTCCTCTCACCTCATCATAAGCCATCATCAAGACCCTTCTGAGCGCATTCATCAATAAATTCTTGGATTTGGAGCAGACCGATTTTGCAATTGAAGGCGAGAGAAGAAGAAATACAACAGCAAACACAACAAATACGATTAGGGTTGCACGAAGTCACAACTACTCGTATTCGTGTGCACGATCAATCCTCATTTTGCTCGTGTTCGTGTACAAAGAAAATAACTATAAGCCAAAAATCTATCTGAGATCAATAAATTAAATCAAAAATAATTGATTAATAAGACAAAATTATAGAATTAGACTTTTCAGAACTTTAAATATTTCTAAATACTAATAATTTTATACAAAATAATAAACTAATAAACTAAAATCTAGATAGCTTTTCGATATAAAATTTAGATTCTTTGGAGTTTATGAATTGAATTTGGCCATTTTAATTATTATTATTGCATGATAGGAATTAAATTTAGATAAAGTACACCTCTAGAAGCATTATATTATTTTCATATGAAACTTATCTTCAAAAAATATATCTCTTTTTGGTTAAGGTAAGTCTATGGATTTTCTTTAATAATACTATTGGTGTGAATGAAAATTTAAGACATAAATTGTGATGTATTTATATAAATTATGTTTATATTTTTGTATAACGTTCTAGTTCAAGTGATGAAGTTCCACAAATTAAAGATGAATGTTGTTGGGAAGATATATAGATTTATTTATATAAGTGCTCTATTGTTGAATTCATATAAAAATTCGATGTGGGATTGAAGTCCTTATTATAAATTAATTAGATAAAATTATTAATTATAAGTCAAAGCCGTGATAATTTAGCAAAATAATCAAAAAAATTCAAGATTGATTGACATTTATTTTGTTATTACGGAGTACTAAACTTTTAGGTCTATTTTTCAGCAAAAACAAAATCAATTATTTATGTCAATAGGACATGTATTTTCGTCCATCAATACACACAACCACCTTATATTTAAATATCCATAATGTATTGTATTTATTGTAAGTTTATAGTATTGTTACGGTACATTCGAAAAAAATAGCATTAAGCTAAATTAGAAAAAAAAATTAAAATAGATGAATAAGGTGTGACATTTTTCGGTTCGTTACGTTTTACACATTTTGAATGTTAATCAGCCCGTTGATCATGGTATTAGAAAATTAAACTAGGAGAGGTTATGTTTCTCCGGTAGTAATACTCATTTCGAATATTAAGCCATCAATTGTACGTTGTAATATAGAAATAAATTGACAATCGATTACATTTTTTTTTCAATTGTTTGTATTTTTCACATTAAGTTTCTCTTAGCTCGAAAAAAAAAATTGGTCAATGAGATTCTTTCGCGTGGTCATATTCATTTCAATATAAAGTCGCCCGTCGTTCGATAATTGAAGGATATAATGTCAAGCCGCCCGTCATTTAGATTATTATTGAGGAAAGTTGACAATTCTCGCATAGTTTTACATGTTTTCAATTCAAGTTTTCCATTTACTCTTTTAAATATTGATTAAGGATTACTCCATCATATATGAGTTTTCCTATCGATGAAGTCATCTTCTCATCCCCCTTCCTCACTCACCTAACAAACTATAAGTCATAATAATATAATTTTCCAATTAACGTGAAGTCTTTTACTTATATATTTTGAATAAAACTGAAATGACTCCATCATATTTGTTATAAGAAAATTTTACAAATATTTTAAAGGATCAGTTGTTCTACTGCACAATATCATATCGTTCTTTTAGAAATTTCATTCTTAGAACTACTTGAAAAAAAAAAAAAAAAACCCGTCTAAAACAAATAAAAAAATTGAAAATATCTTAACAGTCCATCATTTAGATGATTGTTGTGGAAAGACGACATTTCTCGGATAGTTTTACAGGTTTTCAATTCAAGTATTCCATTTACTCTTTTAAATTTTGATTTAAAGATACTCCATCATATATGAATTTTCTTATCGATGAAGTCATCTTCTCATCCGCCCGTCTCTACTCAACTAACAAACTATATATCGTAATCGTATAATTTTCCCGTTAACCTGAGCCTTTTAAATATTTACTTTGGATAAAACTGAAATCACTCCATCATATTTGTTATAAGAAAATTTTACAGATATTATAAAGGATGAGTTGTTCTACTGCACAATATCAATATCATGTACTTATAGTCATGCCAATTATCTCTCACATAAACTTTTTAGTACATGTATAATATTATCAATAATGATATTCGGCTATAATGTGGCCGGCCACACGAGGGCATAATGATATTTGCCAATTGTTTATAGTGACAATTCTAAATCTAAAATTTTTATTGTCTTTAAATTGGGAAGTTTTCATTATGTGGCACATATTTGATGATATTTTTCATCATGATTGTTTACATCATATGAGAAATGATCCCCACTATTCACTCTGGGGAGTGCCACGTTTATGTTTAGTTTTTTTCAGTATGATTTATTTTTATTTATAAAATTACTATCATTAAATTAATCTTATAAAATTATATTTAGTTTCATAATTTATTAATCTTTAAGAGTTAATAATCTTACATGTTTTACTTTTTTTCTAAAAAAAGTAATAGTACAATATTTTCAGCTATCCAAATTAAATTACTAATTATGTTAAGATAATATATTTATTAAATGTTAAATAATCAATTTCAAAATTGAATTATATATAATGTACATGAATGCTTTACGTGTTTTACTTTTTCTCTACAAAAGTAATAGTACAATATTTTTCAGCTATCCAAATTACACTAGTGTAGTGCCCGTCAAAATTCAACGGGAATAATTTGATTTAGTAATTATTAAGTAAAAACTAATAAAAGATTAGTAATATATAAGTATTTATTGTAAGATTATAGTTTTGTTAGGATACATTCGAAAAAAATAGCATTAAACTAAATTAGAAAAAAAATAAAAATAGATCAATAAGGTGTGGCATTTCTCGGTTCGTTACGTTTTACTCATTAATTTGAATGTCAAGCAGCCCGTTGATCATGGTATTAGAAAGATAAATTAGGAGATGTTCCATTTCTCGGGTAATAATTTTCATTTTGAATGTTAAGTCATCAATTGTACATTGTAATATAGAAATAAATTGACGATTGATAACATTTCTTCGTTTGTAGTTGCATTTTTCATATTAAGTTTCCTATTGCTCGAAAAAAAAAATTGGTCGATGAGAAGTCGGATTCTTTCGTGTGGTTATATTCATTTCAATGTAAAGTCGTCCATTGTTCGATAATTGAAGGATAGAATGTCAAGCCTCCCGTTATTTAGATGATTATTGAGGAAAATTGACAATTCTCTGAGTTATACAGGTTTTCAATTCTAGTCTTCCATTTACCCTTTTAAATATTGATTAAGGATTACTCCATCATATATGAGTTTTCCTATCGATTAAGTCATCTTCTCATCCGCCCGTCTCGACTCAACTAACAAACTATAAGTCGTAATCGTGTAATTTTCCCGTTAACTTGAAGTTTTTTAAATATTTATTTTGGATGAAACTGAAATGACTCCTTCATATTTGTTATAAGAACATTTTACAAATATTATAAAGGATGAGTTGTTCTACTGCACAATATCATGTCGTTCTTTTAGAAATTTCAATCTTTGAACCACTTGAAAAAAAAATCATCTAAATCAAATAAAAAGATTGAAAATATATTGACAATCGTTTGTCCCTAAAGGCACAAAAATGGTAGTAATGTAACAATTCATTGAAATAATTGTTAGGATTAAAATTATATAAGAAAAAATACGCGAATGAAAGGTAAAATTCGTAGAATTTTTTTACTTATTTTGTATGTCGAACAACTCGTTGCTAAGGTAGTTATAGTAGAAACAAAAAGGTCAAGAAGGGTTAAAATTTCTTTAAAAGTTGCACCTACTTTAAATGTCAAGCTGCTCGTTAATTATTGAAATACAAAAATAAGTCACGAGAGATAATATTTTTAAAATCATTTGTTTTTCACAATAACAAAAAGTTTGGTCGGAAAAATATGTCATTTCTCAAATAGTTTAATTCAATTTAAATGTTAAGCTGTCCGTTATTCGATTTAAATGAAAAAATAGGCCAAGGAGATTTTTCGGATAGTTGTACTCATTTTGACTGTCAATTTGCCCATTGTTTGGGTGTATGTTACAGAAGACATAGAAAGTTCATTAGATTAAGGAGAGCTCTAATTTCTTAAAGAGTAGCGTTGTTTGGGTGTATGTTACAGGAGACATAGAAAGTTCATTAGATTAAGGAGAACTCTCATTTCTTAAATAGTAGTATGTAATCGTTTTGATCGTTGAAATATAATTAATTTTTACGCGTGCAATTTAATTACTGTCGCATTAGAATATAGTATATAGATAATATTTTTTTTGCATAATATATTCATTTTGAATGTAAGACGCCCGTTACTTGATGTGGGGCGCATAAGTTGCATGTCAAATTTAAATTTCCATACTTAATATTGCTTAATATATAATAATTTGTTTTATAGATTAACGTGATGTGCATAATAATGTTTCGTACTGTTTATTTTAGTTTTTCCATTCTATTTTAGCTGAAGTATATTTTATTGGATAACTTAGTCCATGATTGTATCGAAATTGAAATACTTCATTTCCTAAAAAAATATAATTAAAATTCATGTCCCACGTAGAAAATTTAAGTCGTATTGGTTTTATAAAAATCAACTTTATATTGTAATTAATTACCAAGTTTTATTATATATTTCCCTTATAAATAATTATCTTTTCTATGACCAATAATATATATATATATATATAATATGTACAAATGGATAACATATTAAAATATTTCATTTGAAGTTTAATTAGTTTAATTACGTAACATACTTTTGCGAGAAAGAATGAGAGAACTTTTAATTTATGAGTATGAATAGCTGGTAGAATCGTATTAGAAAAAGGATTGTAAAAAAGTGTACTCGTATTTATACTCGGATTGGTATGAATAATTGAACTAATTAGAGATACTATGAAATAATTAAAGATATATATCAAATTTTATGAATTAATTAAAGATATATATTACTATGAAATAATTAAAGATATATATCAAATTAAAGATACATATTAATTAGATTAAAATATTGATTAATTAGCCAAAATTATGAGAATTTAGCAAAATAATCAAGAAAAATCGTGGTTGATCGACTTTTATTTTGCTATTATACATATTAAAATATTTCATTTGAAGTTTAATTAGTTTAATTACGTAACATACTTTTAGTTCTTGCGAGAAAGAATGAGAGAACTTTTAATTTATGAGTATGAATAGCTGGTAGAATCATATTAGAAAAAGGATTGTAAAAAAGTGTACTCGTATTTATACTCGGATTGGTATGAATAATTGAATTAATTAGAGATACTATGAAATAATTAAAGATATATATCAAATTTTATGAATTAATTAAAGATATATATTACTATGAAATAATTAAAGATATATATCAAATTAAAGATACATATTAATTAGATTAAAATATTGATTAATTAGCCAAAATTATGAGAATTTAGCAAAATAATCAAGAAAAATCGTGGTTGATCGACTTTTATTTTGCTATTATAGATATATAGATTATGTTAAGATAATTTATTTCTTAAATGTTAAATAATCAATTTCAAAATTGAATTATATATAATGTACATGAATGTTCCCCTACCCATCGTAGATTCGTAGGCACAATTTCAATTTTTTTTTTCTACTGATGTGGCAGTGTCGCTTCTATGATTTTCCCCTTTAGGGTTTTGTTTTTTTTAGTAGGGTTTAGGTCTTTTTTTTTGTAGGGTTTATTTTTATAAGATATATTAATAACAGTTTTTCTTAAGTATACATTCGCCTCGTCAACCGTGAGCACATCAAGCATTCCCACAGTGAATAGTGGCGTTCATTTCTTATATGATGTAAATAATCATGATGAAAAATATCATCAAATATGTGCCACATAATGAAAACTTCCCAATTTAAAGACAATAAAAAAATTAGATTTAGAATTATCACTATAAACAATTGACATATAATATTATACATGTACTAAAAAGTTTATGTGAGAGATAATTGGCATGACTATAAGTACATGATATTGATATTGTGCAGTAGAACAACTCATCATTTATAATATCTGTAAAATTTTCTCATAACAAATATGATGGAGTGATTTCAGTTTTATCCAAACTAAATATTTAAAAGGCTCAGATTAACGGGAAAATTATACGATTACGATTTATAGTTTGTTAGTTGAGTAGGGACGGGCGGATGAGAAGATGACTTCATCGATAAGAAAATTCATATATGATGGAGTATCTTTAAATCAATATTTAAAAGAGTAAATGGAATACTTGAATTGAAAACCTGTAAAACTATCTGAGAAATACCGTCTTTCCACAACAATCATCTAAATGATGGATTGTTAAGATATTTTCAATTTTTTCTTATTTGTTTTAGATGGGTTTTTTTTTTTTTTTCTTTTTCAAGTGGTTCTAAGAGTGAAATTTCTAAAAAAACGACATGATATTGTGCAGTAGAACAACTGATCCTTTAAAATATTTGTAAAAAATCTTATAACAAATATGATGGAGTCATTTCAGTTTTATTCAAAGTAAATAAGTAAAAGACTTCACGTTAATTGGAAAATTATACTATTATAACTTATAGTTTGTTAGCTGAGTGGGGAAGGGGGATGAGAAGATGACTTCATCGATAGGAAAACTCATATATGATGGAGTAATCCTTAATCAATATCTAAAAGAGTAAATGGAAGACTTGAATTGAAAACCTGTAAAACTATCCGAGAATTGTCAACTTTCCTCAATAATAATCTAAATGACGGGCGGCTTGATATTTTATCCTTCAATTATCGAACGACGAGCGACTTTACATTAAAATGAATATAACCACGCGAAAGAATTTCATTGACTAATTTTTTTTTTTCAAGCTAAGAGAAACTTAATATGAAAAATACAAACAATTGAAAAAAATATATATAATCAATCGTCAATTTATTTCTATATTACAACGTACAATTGATGGCTTAACATTCGAAATGAGTATTACTACTCGAGAAACGTTAACCTCCCCTAATTTAATTTTCTAATACCATGATCAACAGGCTGATTGACATTCAAAATGAGTAAAACATAACGAACCGAAAAATGTCACACCTTATTTATCTATTTTATTTTATTTTTTAATTTAGTTTAATGCTATTTTTTTCGAATGTACCCTAACAATACTATAATCTTACAATAAATACTTATATTATTAATTTTTATTATTTTTTACTTAGTAACTACTATCAAATGGTTCCCGTCGAATTTCGACTCCGTGTGACTAAATATATTATGATGATGTGTCTTGAAGGGAATGGAGCAAGACACGTCAAATCTAAAAAAGTTTAATGGTAACATTTATAATGTACTGAAATAGTACATAATTTTGAAGCAAAATATAAATTTACATCTCAATAATTAAATGTGATGGATTTTTTGTACGAGGACATCTTATTTTTCGAATAAGACTACTCTCTCAGTCTCAGCCGCCCAAAACATATATATAATCAACTAAATTAAGAGATAAGATAAGGAATTAGAGAAAACTAATCATATGAACCAAGTCCACTATTCACCTACTAGATATTATAATCTCACAACAACTCATTTATAAGAACTTTTTCAACTTTGTTAAATTGAAAACAATAATAAAATAAAATATGCATGCAATGAAAAAGCATCTGAGCCTAATCAAGAGGATAATATATGATTTAAAAACACGTTGATGTTTGTTGTTTATCTTACAAGAGTGGCCAAAACATATGCTAAAAGTGTGTTCTTTTTTCTTTGTTATCTTTAGTTTTTAAATTAAAGAATATAAATTAAGAGAACAAAGAGGTTGTGGCCACAGTTTACTTATAGTTTTTGCAGAATTAATTATTTAATTAATAATGTAAAATTAGAAAGCTAAACCGACCCTAGTATTGGTGTCACTCTCTGGCTTATGTGTGGGCGGCGCAATGAGGATTTTTCTTGCAAGAATTAGGAATTGATTTCTCACTACTGTTGAATTTATTTATTATTTTTTTTAATAGTACAAATTTCATCACTAACGGCTCCACTTATGCGCAATTCTCTGTTTAATTATGAGACATAATCATACCCTTAATCGAATTGACGTAGTAGTTGAGTTTGTAACTTAATTAAGATTATAAAACCGAATTTCCAACAATATATACTCCTTTTAACAAAGTAGTATTGTTAGCATTATTCTCAATTAAAAAGATGAATCTAATACTAGAATTCGAATGTATATTTAACTAGTATTGCACCCGCACGATGTGCGGAGAATAATTATCTAAAGTTATACATATTTTAGATATATAGAAAAATAGAGGCGATGCCACATATACATGCCGTTGATGTGGTACTTCGAATCTATAACGGAATATGCTAACATAAGATCTAATTAAACCATGAATTACAAATGTTTGGAAAAGCTCTATTGAGCGATGAAAGAAAATTGAAAGATTACATACTGAGATTTGAATAATGATAGAAATTACTTTAAATAAGATGGAAATAGTGAGTAACTAAGATTAACATCATTTTATTCATTAAAGCTCGCCTGCATTGTATCTAAAAACTAGAAATGGAGACTTTGATAGTATTCACTTAATCTAGAAAATTGCCCGCAAAATGATTTCTGATTTTATATCGTGTTTTATACATAGTATATATTATATGGAGTATTTAAATTGAATGAATGTATTTTAAGATAAATTAAAACTATGACATTTAATGAATCTGATTTCATTAATCTAAATATATTTATGGTATAATTTTTCTTTTATTAATTTAATAATATAGTAATACAATTACCTGTTTTATTTTTATTAATTAAGTCATCTAATAGTATTATATTTCAATGAGTGAATTTAATTTAAATAAACTAAAGCTAACTGGGGTACGTCGCTATGGCAGTTAAGGAATCGGCATAAATCAATCTGATACCCATATTTAATGTTTTACTTTTATTAATATAGTAGTAATTTAATGTATATTTACTTGATTGACTGGAATTTAATCATTTATTTTGTTTTTATTAATTTAATAATATAATCTATTTACTCGTTGAGTTGATGAAGTTTATATTAACCGACTAACCGCTGAGTACGTGGGCTTTTCCGTTCCTTAAATAAAATTAATCAAATTTATATTTCAATATTCTTTTGACATTGAAATTGTTTTTATTTACAAAATCGCCACTCAAATTGAAATTCAATTTGAGGATTCATGTTTGATACATATACTAGTATTTGTACCCGTGCGATGCACGGTTTAAAGCAGTGTATACGATCAGTTAAGTCAAAGATCAAATTGAACTGGTCTAACTGATAAATCGAAAAAAAACTAAAAATACCAAACCGAAACCGACCAGAAACCCAAACTCGATTTCGATTTTGATTTTAGCTTCGGTTGAACTGAAAATTGGGGCAATTCGAAAAAAATTATCCATCAAAGAGAACATGAGAAAATACTATTAAAAAAAAAAAAAAAATCCCCTCATTTTCCATAAAAAAGAACACACATTTACTTTACAATTGGATTACAGGATCCATCTACAACTTAATTCAATTTTTTTTTTTAACATCTCCAATTCTAGCCTATGATTGGAGAAGAAAATTGGGGAAAAATTTCTTTTCATTAATTAGCTACATTGCAAAAAGAGTTAATTACAAAATACAAAGAAATTTGCATTTATACTAAAAGGAAAAAGGCGTGTTCCCTAAACTAAAGCAACATTAACCACTAGCAACTCTTCTACAAAATAGAAAAATATTTCTTCTTGATTTTTCACAAATGCACACTTCACAATATAGCATCTAGATCTTCCATAAAAAATAAAAAATAAAAATTAAAAGTGAATAGAATGTGTTCGATAGCAAGCCTTTTTTTCTTTTTTTCTTTTACCAATGGCCAATTTTAGTACACAATCTTTTATCATTTGATAATACACTTGGAGGCGTAACTCTTGTATTTGCACTATCATACAAGTGGTTTCATAAGTAATGAATCTAAAAAAAAATTATACCTAAAATTGATGTTCTATACCAGAACTCTTGAATCATTACTCCCTAAGAAGCACGGGAACGGGGACGGGAACGAAATACGAATACGATACGATACGAAAATATGTTAATTTTCTAAAATGTAAATACGAATACATCAAAAATACGTTTATACTTTTTAATAATATTTATATTTTTTAATAATAATAATAATAATAATAATAATAATAATAATAATAATAATGTGGAGATCATTAATAGACATATATGTTTCAAAAAGCTCAAGCCCAACATTAAATGCCCAACATTTTCCATAAATGGCCCAATTCCCAAACCCTACATTTTGAATAAAACTAATGGCGAGGGCTAAATTGGAGCAGCAAGTCGCGAAATCAATCGTAAGTAGCAGTGTAGCCATATTTTACGGCGGCAGAAGCAATGGATATTTTTTCAGGTAGGTATGTGTCGCGAATAAGGGTGGAGGCAAAATAAAACGCTAGAAACGCGTATCTTAAACGTATTAAATACGTATTATTTAATTAAAAAATAAATAAATAAAAAACAATTAAAAATACATTTTTAATATGTATTCTTGGCGTATTTTGCCGTATTTCGTATTACGTGCATATTAATACGGGAACGCCACCCTCCTGGACGTCCCCGTGCTTCATAGATTACTCCATTTTTTCTTCAATATCGTGACCTTCATAAGTTTCAATTGTAAAAAAGCTCGAGACATCAATCATCTTGCAAAGGCTAGTTCTAAGATAAGATTTAGGGACAATTCAAATTTAGACTCTATCTTAATACAAACTTGGGTTATATCATATACTATGTCACTATTACCATGCCTATTTTAGTTGTGGCTGGATTCTCTGTCTTACATAACTCTTTTTCGTCGGGAACTGTTAGATTCAACCCTGGCCTTGCCGGTCGTTTTTCAATTGTCTCGTAGGTTCGATTGAGATGGTTTTCCTAAATATCTAGCCATGTCAACTTCAACTTCAGGAAGTGGCAATGGGGATGCTTGGATATACATATAAATTTACAGAGATTTTTATGAGAATTGTGGATGAAAGTAGGGCGGTGACCAGGGCGTTGTAAGATATAGTGTTTATGTGAGACATTTTGTCAAACATGAGGTGAAAGTCTGTGAAATAACCGCAGCGGACGCACATGAAGAGGATGTTATTGTGTAGGAATAGTGGGGATTTCATTGGCTGGAGCGCGGTGGTGCGAAGGAGGCCAGGGCGGGGATGCGACGGGCTTCCCGGAAGAAGGTTGTGGCAGCGCATTTCTGGAGGAGGTGGAATGTTGTTGAAGAAGCTTTAAGCGGCGGTGAAAGTGGCATAAAATGTTTGATGTTGTACTCTTCCTCTATGGTGAAATGTTCTCATCGATGTTCCTTATATTTTGCAGTAATGCGCGATTTCTCTCTGGTTTTCCCTCATTATTGCGGTTACATGGAAAACGTGGAAAAGGAATGGTTATATTAGCAGTTTTTTTTTTTGGCATAACATGTGACCTTCAAATTCACTTAATCTACAAAATTACCATCCAAATTGAAATCCAATTGAAAGATTCCCTCTTATATATATATATATATATATATATATATATATATATATAGGGTTGAGATCATGTACAAAATCATAATTGCGTAGGAAATGAGAAGCATCCATGACCTTTGATTACTCCAAAACAAACGGATCAGATTTAATCTCTATTATTTGGATAACTGTTACAATTTTCCTTAATTACTCATATGGAGACGCATGAAGGGTAATTAAGTAAATATAAAATAACCATAATTTATGGAAAAATGAAAAGGTGGCGATTTTTTAGGCAAATGGGGTGAAACATGCATGATGAAAACAAATCTTACGAATCGTAAATGATTTTATTCATATAATTTTAAAAAATATATTTTTTTAATGGAATTTATAATGAATTTGAATGTGGCATACTATTTGAATTATAATGAATTGCACCGTAAAATGCATTATAGTGAATTGCTCAGTAATTTATAATGCATTGGAAATATTGACGAATGTGGCATACTATTTTATGTTAATGGATAGGTATTTTTAATGCATAGGTATTTATTTCATAATGCACATTTAAGTATTAATAATGTAGTGCATAGGTTTTTATAATGCATAAGTATTTATTTCATAAAGCATATTTAAGTATTAATAATGTAATGCATAGGTATTTATAATGCATATGTATTTATTTCATAATGCACATTTAAGTATTAATGTAATGCATTATGTGAATAATCCATACATCTCTTTTATGTTTTATAATGCATACATATGTAATGCATAAGTGAAAAATAATGTCATTTATATTATATTTATTCTCAAAAATACTAAATACTACATAGCAATACAATGCATTACAAAAGAAAGTAATAGAATATTATACAAATATTATTTGAATAATGCATTTATTTAACTTTTGTAATGCATGGATTGAACTGTAATGATGCATTTCACATTAAGTCGTAAAAATGGTAAAGTACAATGCATCACTTTTATTATTTAATGCATTAAGAAAGAAAGTAATAAAATATATAAAATATTATATGAATAATGCATTTATTTAATTTTTGTAATGCATTTCGTTGAACTGTGATGATGCAATTCACATAAAACCGTAAAACTGTTAAAATACATTACCTGAATAATCCATCACATAGATGATTGGTTCAAATTTATAAAATAGCATGCGATATTTTTATTTTTTTTAAATCACCAATCTATGACTGAATAATTTATTTTCTCCATTGACGAAATACAAAAACCGTATTCTTGAATTTTAAATTTTTAATGCGAAATTTGTATGCAAAATAAGATAGGAGAGAGAGGATATGAAGAGGTGAGAGAGATTTATCTAGGATTTGCATAGATTTAGGAAAGAGAGAGAAAAATCAATCCTTAATTTTAGTGGATAATCGTCCACTCTCTAAAAGAAAACTACATTAATACCCCTCCATCAATTAATAAGGTAATATTTTAATAGAAATATAGAAATAAAAGTTGACCGTAGATCTTTCAAAATGTACGAATCAGATTATTTCTTATTTTTTACACAATAGCTCATTTTTATATGATCTCTATCCTATATATATATATATATATATATATATATATATATGTATAATACGATTACGCATCTCTATCATATGTCGATTTTTCTCAATTTTTCGTGAATATTTTCCTAAATTCTCGTGGCTTTGACTATATTAGGCAATAATTTAATCAATTTACATATACCATGTTATAATATAACTCCATATTTATATATATCTTGAATATTAAGCATATAAATATAATTATATATATCTCTAATACGTACTTATTATCATTTACCAATTTTTATTATTGATTTCCTTCATACATAATTATCTTTTTTCATGACTTATGGAGTACATAAATATACACGTATATCATATTGAATTTTATCATCTTAAACATAACTAGACTAATTAAATGGTGGATCATTATTTTTTTAAGAAAGCAAACAATTCGTAAATATATAGACAGAAGTGTTAATAATAATAATAATAATAATAATAATAGTAGTAGTAGGTTACATATATATGTATGATAATAATACGATTACGGATTCTCACATGGCATTATATAAATGTCAACAAATGTTACCCTCAAATGGTTGAACGACTGACGACTTGCCATTTAAAATGATCACAACTACCCAAGAAATATTATATCTCCTGTTAGGATACTTATGTAAGGGTGAACTTGAATCAAGTTGATAATAAAAGAAGTGTTTTGATTCGATTCCAAAACCCGTGTTTTTAAATAGAATATTTCTCTTACTATCTTTGATGATCCAACTCTAAGTTACTATGTACATTTTAATGTATTAGAAGAACTCATCTGTTAAGGAGCTCTAAGTATTAAAATGTAACTCTTAGAGTATCTATGTGAGAACGCTTAAAAGAAGCTGAAACGTCTGGCTAAAGGAAGAACAACGGAACGCTTCAAAGACGGAACGTCCAGACAAGCCAGAGCGTGCTTCCAAGGACGGAGCACTTGTCAGGAAGCGTGCTGAAGCAGAAGCGAGAGCAGCAAAGTACAAGGCAAGAAGCGAAGCGTCCTTAGCCTGTCTGAAGGAAAGCCGGAGCGCCTGTCTGAAGGAAAGCCGGAGCGCGCTTCAAGTACAAAGCGCTTCCAGACCAGAGTGTGCCCTGAGAACAAAGCGTCTGCAACAAAGCCGCATGAAAGAAGAGCGTCTGAACAACTCGAAGAGCGTGCTTAGTTTAAGAGTGAAGGAGCTCGCTTTCATCACGCAAAGCGTCTCCACCCTTAGCTGCTTCAACTGTAAATTCAAAGCAGACAAAGCGCCTTCCAGGGTCAGAGCGCGCTTTCAGGTCAAAGCGAGAGCGTCTGATAAGCAGGTGAGACGTGCCAGCTGCCAGACCATGTGTCCGCTCCGTATTGCTCAAAAAAATGGTGAACCGTCCAATCGCCGAATGCGCAGGACTAGGGACTGACAAGTCAACAACTATTCTCCTAGGATTATGCGCTAAATAGTAAAAGTTCTTATTCGGATTGGACATGGCGAGAGGTGCACGCAATCTATCTTTCCAACAGATAGATTTATTTTCCCTCTCTATAAATAGATGTTCAAGCTACATAAAAAAATATGGTAGAGAGAGCAAGCAAACAAAGTAGAAACCATCCTACATCTCTCCCACAAGATCTTCGGATCTCAACCTTCTAGTTTATCAATAAGGCTTCAACTTCAATATCCATAAGCCTTAGAGAGAAATCCTAGCCTTCTACATTATACTTCATTGTAAAAGGATTTATCATTAGTTCGAAACTATACGAACACAAACCCAAACCAAGTTTGAGAGTTTAGTTTGTAAAGGTTGTAAGACTCATGAGTGCCGATTGTATAAACTCATAGGCTCGTGAGTGCCTATCACATAAACTCACAGATTGAGTGAAGTTCGTCACCGATGAATGGTGATAAGAGTGGGCGTAGGAGCAGTTGCTCCGAACCACTATAAATCTTGTCTAAAGCGTGTTCCAGGGACCAACATCTCCGATGGATAACCCAAACAACGTGCGGCTTAATATTCAAATCGAATATAACTACTTGACTTGAATAGTGCAACCCAACAAATGTAATCCTCCAACATATATTACCTTCAAATGGTTGAAGCAAACAACGGGCGCCTAAGCATCAAAATGGAAATGCCTGAAAAATAATATCACTATTAAATCAATTTTTCTATTACGTGTATGACGAACGTCTTGAAAAATCAAAATTTGAATGAATAGGACTACTTGAACACTTTTATTAATCTAATTTTATATTACCGTAAAAGCGACGGCGCACATTTTATAATTTTTCCTGACTGACGGGACAGTGGCACGTCAATGATTTTTTTCTTTAGGGTTTAATTTTCATTTAGTAGGGTTTAGTTTAGTTTTTTTTGTTTGGTAGGGTTTATTAGGCCTCAGAGTCAACTCCCTAAAAATAAATACATTGTTCATACACTCTAGCATAATAATAATAATAATAACAATAATAATAATAATAATAATAATAATAATAATGGTAGGTTACAAATATGCTAATAATATGATTACGGATTCTCATCCTACATGGCATTATGATGAATTTTCGTGATTATTTTTTTAGATTCTTATGGCTGAGACAAATTTTATTTTAAAAGCCAGATTTCATATATTCAATTAGAATTTTAATATATATTATACAAATGTCAAAAAATGTTACCCTCAAATGGTTGAACGACTGACGGCTTGCCATTCAAAATCATCACAACTACCCGATAAATATTATATCTCCGATGGATAATCCAAACAACGAGCGGCTTAATACTCAAAATGAATATAACTACTTGACTTGAATAGTGCAACCCAACAAATATAATCATCCAAACAGTTGACCCAAATCAATTATACGTTGTTTGGATCAAATATAATATTTTTGAAAATGATCACAACTACCCGAGAAATATTATATCTCCGATGTATAATCAAAACAACGGGCAGTTTCATATTTAAAATGAATATAACTATATGCAACCCAATAAATGTCATCACTCAAAACAGTTGACCCGTATCTCCAATAGATAATCCAAACAACGAGAGACTTCATATTGAAAATAAAAATAACAACTCGACTTGAGAAATGCAACCCAACTAATGTCATCCCTCAAAACAGTTGACCAAAACAACGGGGCGGGCGACGTAGTTTTCAAAAAATATTATATTAAAAATGAACACAACTGTCAGCAAATATTATTCTCAAATGGTTGAACTAAGCAACGGGCGACTTGACATTCAAAATGAATATAAATACCCGAGAAAGCGGCTTGATATTCAATACGAATACAATTAACCGAGAAATAGTATTTCTTCGATGGATAATCCAAATAACGGGCGGCTTTATATTCAAAATGAATATAACCACTCGACTTGATAAATACACAACAAATGTTATCCCTCAAAACAGCTAACCCAAACAATGAGAGACTTTTGAAATAAATATAACTACTCAAAAAATATTACTTTAAAAATGCATACAATTTCCAAAAAATGTTACCTTCAAATAGTTGAACCAAACAACGGGCGCCTAGGTATCAAAATGGAAATGCCTGAAAAATAATATCACTACTAAATTAATTTTTCTATTACATGTATGACGAACGTCTTGAAAAATTAAATTTTTAATGAATTATGAAAGGGACGGCTTGATATTGCAAATATACGATGCTAAATGTGAAATATTATATCTCATTTACTTTTTTCTTTTGTTATAATTTAATATTAATATTATCTTTTAAATTCTACTTTAAAATTGCAACAAAAAGTGATCCAGTCGAATTTCGACGGGTGATACACTAGTATATATATATATATATAGATTAGTTACTAGGTGATGATAGCGATGATACAAAATGACGGTAATTAAAAAAGACAAAAACTTGTGTCAGCCGGAGGCACCGTGCGGCCGGGCCCAAAGTGCCAATCTTTATACAGAAAAGTGCAAATTTATATGAATAAAAGTGCCAATCTTTAACATAATTATTTTACGAATAAAATGATAATTTTTAAAAGTGTCAATCTTTATACAGAAAAGTGTCAATATATATGAATAAAAGTGCAATTGTTTTAGCCCGGCCGCACGGTGCCTCCGGCTGACCCAAGTGTGTCCCATTAAAAAATTGACCCTTTTGATCATTCCAGACGGTCGGTGTTTATTTATTTATTTATTTTTTAATATTTATTTTATTTTATTTTTAGAATAATATAAATATGTAATCCTCTTAATTAATCGTTAGTGGACCCTTTTCCACCTCATGGTCGGCTATAAAATAATATTAATAGTGATAAGTAAATTCGTATATGGAATAAGTATCGAAATGATTGTAGCGTTTTAATCTATTAACATGTCACACATTTGTGTTCCATTAAATGATACTTCGATTGTAATTCTGTTAATTTATGTTAAATAGGGATGAATATGAATCATATGATATACAGTACTAATAATGATACTAGAAAACAAATCTCTATCAATTAGACTAGGTTGGTTACATAAATTTAATTAATGATTATTTTTTTCTCCGGTTTGGTTAAAAACCTACTAGTTCAGTTTAAATTGGAGTTACCCTAAATTAAAAAAAAAGAAAGTTTAAATTGGAGTTCTCAAAACCGAATTAAACTCGGTTCCAGAATCTCATGTTTTAAATTAAAAAAATTCAATTAGTTTCTGTTTCTTATAATTAAAAACAATCTCAAAACTTTGTCATGCCTATCCGAAATGTTAGAGAACAACTGGCTGGAATTATTATCTCCAAAATGCAACTCAATCATCTGTGCCCCATCATGTTATCCTTTTTTTTTTTTCATTTATTGTTATTATAATTTTTTAAAATACTAAAAATGATTTAATAATGCAATATTTTTTTTTTAATCAGGTAAACACAAATAAGCTTTATAATTACTTTTAGTATTTAATTACACTTTTATTAAATATATTAGGGTTAATAAACTCAAAACTAGGGTATATAATTTTTAGAAACTTTAATTTTTATTTATAAATACCTACATTATAGTATTTTTTATTTTTATTTTTATCAAAAACAAAAGTATAAACTGAGTAGAAATTAAACTTGGTACACAATTGAGACACCTAATTTGGGACAGAAGATGTCAATCCCGAAATTTTCCACTAAAATTTCAGGGTATTTTAAATAACTCAGCTTATAGAATCTGATAGTAAAATTAGAAATATTTTTATGCTTCGACTTCCAAAGCTTCATGTATTATACTATTATTATGGTCTATAATTTCTGTTTCCATATATGTTTATTATCACGAATTTGTATAAAATATAGCAACGCTTCTAATCATTTTCTACTAATCATTTTCTACATCACATTGTGGAGGGGGGGAGCAATCACCATGAATGACACGTGGCACGGTGGCAAGAAACTGGAGGCGCCCAATCACGCAGTGACAGGTGGCACTAAAGGAGGCTCCTTGCATTACTCCACTACATAAATAGAGAGCTTCTCCTCGAGCAGAAGACGTATACCGCGAAAAACCATAATTCTGTTCTGTGCGCTAGCTTCAACAACCACAGAAGCAGAGACAATGCCGCTCGCTAAAATCACCATCGGATCTCCGGCGGAAGCCACCCACCCCGACGCCATCAAAGCCGCCGTCGCTGAGTTCATTTCCATGCTCATCTTCGTCTTCGCCGGCGAAGGCTCCGGCATGGCTTTCGGTAATCCAAATATCATGATCGATAATCTCTTCGTAAAATTATAAGCATTATTAAAAATTAATCCGATCGATCGATTCTGCTGTTTTTACAGCGAAGCTCACTGACGGCGGAGCAGCCACCCCCGCCGGCCTGATCGCGGCGTCGATAGCGCACGCTTTCGCGCTCTTCGTCGCCGTCTCCGTCGGCGCCAACATCTCCGGCGGCCACGTGAACCCCGCCGTCACCTTCGGCGCCTTCATCGGCGGCCACATCTCCCTCTTCCGAGGCATCCTCTACTGGATCGCCCAATTGCTCGGATCAGTCGCCGCATGCCTGTTGCTCAAGTTCTCCACCGGAGGATTGGTACGTAATTCACATACTATACGCAGTCTTCTATTTTCCCCCAATTCGCATAAAATCTAGGTCAATTGTTCTGATCCGACGACGACGTCGTATGAATGGACGCAGGAAACGTCGGCATTCGCGCTCTCCTCCGGCGTATCGGAGTGGAACGCCGTGATCTTCGAAATAGTGATGACCTTCGGCCTAGTATACACCGTATACGCCACCGCCGTGGACCCGAAGAAGGGCGACATCGGGACCATTGCGCCGATCGCGATTGGTTTGATCGTGGGCGCTAATATCTTAGCTGGCGGCGCTTTCGACGGCGCGTCGATGAACCCCGCCGTCTCTTTCGGACCGGCGGTGGTGAGCTGGACGTGGAGCAGCCACTGGGTGTACTGGCTCGGACCTTTGGTCGGTGCAGCCATCGCTGCGCTTGTGTATGAGATTCTCTTCATCAACCAGAGCGGCCATGACCAGCTCCCAACCACGGATTACTAAGAGAGAAATTCATAATTAATTTCTCGATTTTTCTTCGTTTCGAAAAAAATGGTAATGGTGTGCAGTGTCTGTTTTTCTTTTTCCATTTTCACCAGCTCTGTTGTATAATGATGTATGCTATCAGTTGTCTTGATTATGTGGAATCAATTTCAGCATTCAAGCATCACGTGATCAAAAATAGATTAATTGCTTGAAAAAAAAAATATAATAATAAAAAAATAGACACGTATGATTTTTCCCACACACGTACAAAATTTGACGAAGTAAGATACGGTGGAAAAATTTCATGCCAAGTCATTTTTTTTTCGAGTTGTTCCAATTTTTTTTGGGCGTAATTTGCTACAAATTAACAAATTTGTGAATCTTTTGACAATAAACAAATTATTGAAATATACGAAGCCATAGTTCGATGTTGAAATATGTTTGTTGGATTGGGTATTCACACCTCTGTGAAATTGGCTAATGTAAATAAAACAATGTTATGATAAAATTAGTGAAGTTAGGCAGATCTATTTTCGCGTGTTTATTTGGATTAAACGAAGTTATGCGAAGCCGTATTGTAGTGAAAGTGATGCCACGTCTTGCTTATTTGGATTATTGCACCATGTTTCTTGGAATTAAGTACTGCATATTAGGACATTGAATATTAATTAATTAGTCAAATAGGGATTTTTTTTATTATTATTATTAAAGTTCTCTTGTCAAATTGGATGCGGATGGAAATTATGAAAGTTTCCTACATTGATTTTCGAACAACAAATTCGAATAGTTTGAATTGTTTGTTTGATGCAAGACTAGTTACCTTGTAATTTAATTTCAGCATAACTTAAAATAAAAAAAACAAAAAAAAACAATAATCCCATTAGATATTCAGATCCAAGAACACAATAAACGATTATTAATCAGGCAGCAGAATGAGGATCTATTCTCAGCTTCGCTTCTTCTTTTCTTGTTTTCCAAGTTTCGATCGGCGTTGCTTGAACATGTGAAGGTAAAGTTTCAACCACAGGAATGGATAGCAGAAAAGCAAAACCTGCATAGAGTTCAAATGTAAATTTAAAACAGAGAAATATGTGAAGAAAGGAAGTTATGCTATATATAGTCTATTTATGATAAAGGATGATGATAATCTCTGAAACAAAACTGGCACACTGTATTATCAGAAGCAAATCTACGGATAAAAGAAGGTAAGTAAATCTGTTGCTTTTCTTCTTTTGTCAACAAGCATTAATGCTGCAAAATTAGTGGAGTATTCTCAAATACAGAAGTAATGGACATGAAAATAGGATATTATATATATCCTTCAACTTCAGAAGAATGTACATGACAATCGCTTCTCAGTTTTCTAGTATCAAATAAATAGAAGTTGCCAAAATCCGAGAACCTAAATAGCCTAAAAACCACGCTTTTTTTTATGGTTTAGTGGTTAATAAACTATTTGAGGAAGTGAGACGTACCACGATGAAGTAGTAGTAGCTGAAGGGAAGGCTATCTCCGTAGAGGTTTTCCTTCTTTATGAATGGAAGCGCTTCGTACATATTCCACACTACATCAAGTATGCCATCAATTTTAGTGCAGATGAGCGAAAGAGCAAACCATGATACTAACAGAAGGAACATTTAGAACGAGAATCGAGTTGTCAAAATACTTACTTTCACCAGAAAAAACTCCAATGGGGTACAAGACAATGAATGCATTGTACCTAACAAAGCAAAAACAGATTTGCATCAATATATAATCAAATAATGAGGAGTATCTTTCCCCAACCATTATGTTTTTAAGTGTCCCATGCACATAATTAATTAGAAAGTGTACCTGATTAAAGTTATCCAATTTGATGAAGTGCCAACGCATTGAAGAGCATAATGCGAATACCTGATTACCTACATCAAGAGATGTGATGTAAAATGTCTTATGCAACATAAATGCAGTCGAGACAGAGAATGAAGGAGATAAAATCAAGCTCAAAACAAAGATTTAGTTAATCTGATTTTCCTTAACCACGAAAAAGAAGGTTTAGAACTTCGAAAACCAGGCTCATGAGATGCAAACTGTTGAGTTTGTGAGGATAGTCGACCAAAAATAGAAATTCCCTAACTTTTTTATTTATCTGAAAATTCACCAGTCCCACATATGAACATGCTGTATTAATTCTAGTGGAATCATCTCCAGTCAGAAAATATAGACATCTAGCTTCTAATAAAACAAACAAATTGTATGTTACTTTCTTTTTGTAAACTTACTTTACTAATTGCATTTATTTACCCACCAAAAAAAAAAGAAAAGAATCGGATACCTATAAATTTCTCTCAATAAAATCCCAAATCGGAAATGAGGTAAAAAGAGAGGCTGGTATGTTTTTCAGTTGAACATCAAGAATGTAGAGAAAGGTCGAATGGCAAATCTTGGTTGCAGTATATTAGAACAATTAGTGCTTTAGCAAATTCCTCATGAATGCAATCATAAAAGCCAGTAAGATGAACTACTACTAACATACAAAAGAGCTATTCATCTCTTCATCTCATTGCCAACATGTTGAATCATTTTCACAAACATAAACCTGCCAATAGAATTGTACAATTCCCAACTCACCTCGGATACACTCCACGCAACAAACGTTATGAAGACCGATGGTAGTTCTTGTACCTGCATAAAAAATTAAATTACTATCATTTTCAATCCCCCTAAAATAAAAAATTCTTCAACACCCTTTACTGCATATGCTCAAACCTTTTTTCTTGTAATTCCACATGTTCATCAATAATCAATAATGTATTTTATTGAAATGTGATTTTAGTTAGTTGTAAAATTCTTGGTACAGACCTCAGGAATTCCACGAACAACAGCGAGCAAAAAGTGAGTCCTTCCTCCCCATTGCATCAGAGGAAGCAGAACACCACTTGGCACAATTCCTTAAAATTTAAACAGAGAAAGAAAGCTTCGTCTTCACATTCAAAAATTTAAAGGCCAAGATTTGAATTTCGAAACTCACCAATAGCCCCATGAATAACTTCCAAGAATGCAAGACTTTGCAAAAGGCCTTCAATTCGTACCAAAAATCAAGAACGAAAGCATTAACACAAAAACAATCACTCCCAATCTGAACAAAAATTTATAAAAAAATAAATAATAATCCACGTAGGCATATACAAATAAATAGAGATCCATGGGTTGGTGGGTACTCACAGATTAATTCACCGGCACAAGAGAAGGCGCCATTAGTTGAGTTGGGGGAAGAGAAGTTGCTCAAAATTCTGAACAGAGACAAAGCCCTACAAGTTGGCACACAAGGGTCAGCGGAGGGGAGAGAGAGAGAGAGAGAGAGAGAGAGAGAGAGAGAGAGAGAGAGAGGTACCATCCCGATGCCTGCAAGAGATTGTAGAGGAAGAGATAGGAATTCCGCAGTTGTGACATTTCCAGTGGGAGTGTGTGGAGTGAGTTTGGTTAGAGTTTGGAACTGTAGATTCGATGATGTTAGAGTAATTAAATTAATTTAAATTCTGGTAGCATATCTGGGATAAGTCGACTCTGTCTTATTTGAATTATTACAGTAGTAGTAGTATTTGTTTAATTTGCATTTCTCACTTGAAAACTGTGTTACAACCTACCTACCCAATTAATGCTGATTATGTAGGTAGGGGAGCCAGCCAACCTCCATTAAAGGTGGAAAGTGGGAGTTAAAAGCTGAAAGCAATTGCTTGTTTGAAGGGTGTGTGCTTGAATTACAATTCCAACGTGAAAAAAGAACCTAAACTTAGGCAGGGCCAGCCTTCATAAAAGATGGAAGGTGAGAATTAATGGCTATGACATAAGAAGATTTTGAACGAGAACGAGACCACACATCTAAAAAATAATAGTAATACTACTAGTAATGAATATATATATATATAAGCCCAGCCCAGTATCACGGAAAGTCGGAGAATATATGCTACTCGGATTCAGACCTCTTTTATAGAAGAGCAGCCCAAGAACCAATTATCATAAAAGAGTTTTCAATTTTCAAGTTTCATCATAAAAGTATTAACAGAAACGTTTCTCTACCTACGGTGGGCACACTTAGTGCTCGTTTGGTTCAAATTGGGTAACGGAAAGGGAATGAAATCAAGTCAAGTAAGGGAATGATAATAATAATGATTACTTTTATTGAGTGTTTGGTTTAATAGTAGAAATGGAGTCACTTGAGGGGTAACAATGTAATGGATTGGGTTACCCCCAAGTAAGGGAAATGGATAACCTATTACGCAAACCAAACAAAATATAATGGAATCAATTACTTGATTCTCTTTCCATACCCAACAAAATTTGAACCAAACATGGGCTTAATGTGCTCACCGTTTATGTGACAGTGTCACGTCGTTAATCCTTTTCATTTGGGGTTTATATTTTTTTTGTAGAGTTTAGTTTTTTTTTTTTTAGGTTTTAGTTTTTATGGTATATATTTAAATTAACTTCCTTATTTAATGCATTGTCACATCATCCGTGAGCATATTAAGTATGCTCACGGTAAGTATTGGAGCGTTATACTCAAAGTATTAAATCTTCTTTGTATGTGAGTTAGTACTAGTAGTAGTAGCTAAACTAAGATCAACTAATAAGGTTATCATTAAAAATCATGCTCAATCACGAGAAAGAATGTATGGTGAATTTTTTCTTCTTCAAATGACTTATTATCGATAGTGAAATTACTAGTGAATTAGGATTAACGATGGGCTCAAAACAATGATTTTTCACGTCAATCAACATTTACATTAGATTTTTTTTTTTGGTTTAATATCATTTTACTTATAGGTAGTGTTCTAAAAGTCCCCGCCTAGGTCCGCCTAGTCCCCACCTAGGCGTTAGGCGGCATCTCACCGACCCGATTAATGCTAAATCCGACTAGGCACTTAGCGATATCCTAACTATTGGTTAGATTAAAGTTTAATTAGTCTCTAAGTGTGTTTAATCGATATTTACGTTAACTAAGTTGTTTTTATACGTGATTTGGATGTCTAAACGAATTTAGTGCTAAATCAGATAACAAATATTGAATTTTATACATACTGATATTATGTTGAAAGTTAGAAAAATTTGTTGTACACTATGAAATTTATTGAATTGGACTATTAATTATCATATTCAATATTTTTATTATGAATTTGATAATAAAATTATGAATAATATATGTTAATATAGTTTATAACTGATAACATAATGTAAAAATAATAAAAATAAGTATTATATTTCTAATCCGCCTAGGCCCCGCCTAGCCGCCTAGGCGCTAGTCCCCCCTCCACCGCCCGACTAGCGACTAGCGACTTTTAGAACATTGCTTATAGGTGTGTTCTCTTTGATGGAAAATTATCATGAGAAAATAAGGAAAAGATAACACTCACCCTTTAAAATTTTTCTTATTTCCCACCTTTTCCCACCTTCTTTCTTTTTTCCCCTTCCTTTTCACTCCAAATGGAAGGAAAATATTATCCCACCAACATGGAGTGAAAATATTTTCCTAGAGCTGTCAATTTTCGACACGACACGAACACGTATGATATTAATGGGTTTGTGTTGAAGCTTATCGTGTTCGTGTGACCTGAAATTTTCATGTCGTGTACGTGTCGTGTTCATATAACACATTAATATAAATATATTATTTTTATTTATTTATTAATATATTATTTTATTCACATATCCCAAGCTAGAAGTTCAAATTTAAATGTTTTATTGGATTGTTGAAGATTAATTTAAGATTTGCAACTGATTTTTGCTGTGTGAAGACTTATTATATAGATTTGCTGTTATTATGAACAATTAAGTTTATTTTATTTATTGTTATCGTACTAATATCGTGTTCGTGTCGACACGAATTAAATTGTGTCAATATAGTATTTGTGTCGTGTTCGTGTTTGATTAAAGTGTGTCGTGTTCGTGTCGAACATATCCTTAACAGATCGTGTTCGTATTTGGGTTTATTGTGTCGTGTCGTTATCATGTCGACATGATAACGACACGACACACACGAATTGACAGCCCTATATTTTCCTTCCATTGAAGTGAAAAGGAAGGAGAAGAAAGTAATGAGGTGGAAAAAAGTGGGAAATGAAAAAAAATTAAAGGGTGATTGGTTTTTTATTTTTTCCCTTATTTTTTCATGATAATTTTCCGTCAAAGAGAACTCACTTATAAGTTAAATCATATATGAACATCCGACTAGCCATGCCACCTTCTCGATATCTGAGACATAATTGCTAATTTGTTTCAAATCCACCACATTATTGTGAAAATCCAAATAATTTGAGATTTAAAGTATAATTTACTATTAATAATATGACATGCTCTCCCTTGAAGTAGGAATTTAAATATTTAAATGACTAATAACTGTTGCTCGTCCATAGTAAACGAAGACACTTTCTATTTTTCTCCGTCCACAAAAAATATACACCTTCTATTTTAGGGTGTAGATTCAATATAAATTTCTTTTATTTTGGACCCATACTAATTATATATTTTAAGTGAGACTCAAACTTCACTTCAATACATACTATTTTTTCTATCCTCAAAAACCTTGCCCCAGTTTGACCGGTACGGAAAATTGACTTGTATTGTTTATTGATAGCGGAGATTGAGTCTCACCTTCAGTGTAATATAATGTATAGTTTATTAATAATGGAGATGATGTTTTACCTTTATTTGTATTGCTATCTTGGGTCAACATCCAAAAATATACAGTGCAATGTTTTATGGGATAACTCAAAATGAAATTATGAGAAAAAATTTAGGAACAAAGGGTTGTATATCAATTTAGAGGCTGATTGGCTAAGCTTATTTTCAAGAGATTATAAGCTATAAAAGTTTATAAGATCTTTAAGAGCTTATAAGATGTATGATGGTTATAAGTTGTTAAAGTGTTTGGAAAAAATAGCTAATAACTTTGAAGAGATAATAAATAAAAAAATCTGAAAATAAAAAAAAAAATCAAAAAATGAAAATTTTGAAATCCATAATGTTGTAAAATCAAATGGAAGTATATATAATATAAATATAAAAATAAAATAGAGCTATAGCAGTCAAAAAGTAAAATTAAAAAAAAAATAAGTTGGGGTGTGTTGGGAACCCTGTTTAGTTTAGTTTTGATGATGTTATTAGAAACCACACTTAGTTATAGGACTTAGTTATAGGATTGATAGGAACAGACTGATCTCTGTGTTTGGATCAGTCAAGTTTAACTCGGACAGGTTGCTCCATGTAAATATCAAGGTTGGTAGTGCAACCTTGTACCTAGTTAGATCAATTTGTCAACCTGTTCCTTATAGTCAACCTGCTCGTGTAACCTGCATAGGCCAACCTGCTCGTGTAACCTGCTCGTGCAACCTGCAGAGGCCAACCTGCTGTACAGAAAATCGTAACGGCTAGAAGTCCAGTCAGCAGTACGGTTCTGACACCTCTGCAACTCCAACGGCTCTAATTCAAATTGGAGTCATATAAATACTTTAAGCCATCCCAGAATCGAAGAAAGGGAAAATAGACGGGAAAGAGAGAAAAATAGAGAGAGGAAACCAGAGTTTCAAAGCCAAATCTATCCAGAAATCTTTACGCTTCAAAGCCAAACTCAACACTCGAATCCAAGCCATTTCCCAAGTGTTGAGACCTTCAAGATTTCAGATTCTGGAACCTCACAGAATACTCTCCACAAGCTTACTACATATTCGTCCAAGTAAAGAAGAATCTGTTAGTTTAGCTGCAAGGTTGTATGTAAGAATGTATGAAAGGTTGTAAGGGTCACGACCCAGAACTCGTGCTCGGCTCAAGTCTAAAGATTGACGAAGGTTGAGGCTGGTACTCAGCCAGTATAAATAAGAGAGAAGTAAGGAATTTCAGATTCGACGGTATCTGACGTGGATGTAGGGACGTTTCCCGAACCACGCTAAATCGACTGTCTCGATCTCTCTCTCTCTCTATCTTTTATTTACAGTCGACCTTACAATGTTCAACTAACCTTCATTACATTGCACTTCATTGATATAATCAACCTGCACAAAGATCCAGACCAAAGAAAGAATTTTCTAAGAGGTAGCCAACCTGTCCACCAAACTTCCGCACACAGTTCGGTTTAGCAAGCTCACCAGTTTACTGACTGAGCTGGATAAACCGAGCTGCACTGATAAGCTGAGCTGACAACTCAGTAAGATCGATTTTGTTTTTAAAGTCAAAACTGTTGGCGAATTGGTGTATTCCCCCCCCCCCCATACACCAATGACCTACTTATCGGGGCGTACAGGGTGGATGATCTTATTTTTTGGACAGCTTATAAGTTATTGGAGCTTATTTTTGCAGCTTATAAGCTCTTAAGGAGCTTATTTTCTCTAACACTTAAGCAGTCAAACACAGTCAAATAGCTTATACGCTAGCTTATAAGCTTAGCCAAACACTCCCTTAATAGTTGTCATTATAAAATATTAAAATCCGTGCTGAAAAATAAAAGACGTAGGTAATCAGTCAATATATATTATATGTTCTGATGCGGATTCGGAGCACCACAACGATCCACGCGCTTACATGACGATTCCTACATCAAACATTCCTATTTATCTAAAATCTTCAATAAATATATATAAATCATATTTTATTTTCCTAATCTACACACTAATCATAATATTTTATTTTCCAAATATAATACTCCATATTTTATTTTCCTAATCTACATGTGTAATTATAATATTTTATTAGGCTAATTACATACTAATATATAGACAACACTATGGAAGTATGAGGACAACTTTTATGTGTTGATTATGCACAATAAGATTGGTGGATATAAATTCTCATAATTTTGCTTTTTTTTTTAATCAATAGTTTAATCTAATTAATTCACAATAAGAACTTCAATCGATTTTTTATAAGAATTCAACGAATGAGTACTGCAGAGGTAGAATCTACGATTACCGTTGTCCGGTCGATACGGTCGATCGGTCGATTCGGGCACTAGCAACCTGTAACCAACACAACGCAGAGACGTTAGAGCCCTAAGGGAACACTGGTGGGGGTGTCAGCCGTAGGGCCTTCGACGCTCAAGTTAGTATGGTGAGTATAAAGTAAATCCAACATAAACACAGTAAATAAAGAACAATTATAGACAATGGAGATCGCGGGCGATTCGGAGCGTTCGGATGGCGGAGGTGATGTCAGATGGTTCAAGATGGTAGAGGTCGACAGCGGAGGAAGCTTGTTGGGCTAACTCCGATGGCGGTGGACGTAGAGTGAGTGCGATGGTGGCTGACGTGGAGTGAGTGGAGTGAATGCGGTGAGAATGGTGAGTACGAGAGAGAGCAGTTGAGAGCGTAGAGTTGAATGTATCTGACTTAACCTAGACGGTCAATATATATACGTCGGCTTGCTCCCCTAGGGTTTCCCTATCGCGCGGTCGTATCAGTCGCCTCCACTCTCTACGTTCGTTCCGAATTCGGAGGAAGAGATCTCCCTTTGACTTGGTCGTTGGATTAAGTGATAAGTCACTCATATTGACTGTATTGACTGTATCGGCTGACATAATTAACCCTCTGATCCGGGTAGGCTATTTGTGGCCCAAGTGGTGATGTTGGGCTTATTGCCTTTGTTATTGGGCCGTTTCGACTTGTGGGCCAGATTAATTTGGACTTACGAAATTTGTCCACTACAGTTTTGTCCCCACTCTCCAATTAAAATTATTTTAATTGGAGAGTTTATATAATCATATTTTACCGGTGAAATTCGAGAGAAATATAATTTGTCGGCGCCGAGCTCAGAATTGCAATTCAAACTTTATTTTAGCCCAATTTAATTGGACCCAAAAACAGCCATATGTACGTAATTGAAGCCACCTCATCAATGCACTTTGCTAAAGGCATAATCCCAAAGTTTTAATACTTGGCAAAATAATTAAGGATGGAGTGACATGTGTCTATTGTTGAAGGCTTATGAGGATATGGCAGAGGGTTTAACTTATTCCACATAATGAAGAGCAAAAAAATCACCTTTATTCTATGAATTTAATCAAATGAGTCGGCCATTGGACTTGAGAAAACTGCATGCATTAATTACTATGCATTTCGATCGCTCCCCTTTCTACTTTGAAAGCATTCGGGAAAGAGCACGACACGAGATTGAGAGTGAAGAGGGTAAGTTGCTCTCTGTTAATATCCAACGGCTCATAGCTGCTACTCCCATATATCCGCTGTAACTAGGGAGTAGCTACTGCATTTTGGTTGTTGCGGTCGATGCAGCCGAATCTGTTGATTCAGTCAATTGGAAAGTTTGTAGAAAATTTAAATTAGCTGTTGGTACAGCCTATTCGGCCTATACAATGGGATAGGAATTAGCTGCTACAGTCGACTTTAAAGATTTTTAGAGGAAGACCAGCTGCTGCTTTTCTTTGAGGCGCTAAATAACTCAAGATTCAGTGAATACAGTCGACTCATGTGACCGTTCTCTCGATCAATTCGGTCGAATTCAAGAAAAGGAAGGAAATAGGCTAACGTCTCCTCTTGCAGTCGATACGGTCGATTTCGCAGCTGTTACTCCTCGTAGGTAGAGGACGCTGCAGTTGCTGCAGGCAATTTTGGGGGAGAGGGAGGAATAGAGTAAAGTAAGCTCACGTAGTGGATACGGTCGATTCAGTCACTTTTTTATCAGTCGATTCGGTCGACTTTTTAACTAAAATAATAGTAGGTTTTTCACAACCTTTAGTATCACTCGATACGTTCGATTCCAACGGCCTCCAAATTTCAAAAAATTGAAGGGCTCAAGTGGTAGGATAATGTTCAGTTAATACCTCCCCTCGCACAGTGGGTACAGACATTACGGTCGACTTTTGAACATGGATTTTTCATAACCTCTACTTCTATCAGTTGGTACAGTCGATACAATTGATTTTAGGAGAAATGAGTGAAGAATATGTAGTCGATACGGTCGCTACGGTCAACTTTGAACGTTTGATTTTTCACAAGCTTCAACCTATATCGTCTAGTGCAGTCGATTCCTTCAAACCCAACAACCTCCAAGATTTTGAAGTAACTCTTACAGCTTCTACCTATACGATAGGTTAGAGCTCAGCTGCTGCAGTCGATTCTTAAATGAGATTGATAGATTTCCACCGCTATTATTTATACCGCTCTTTCAAATTTGACAATAGCGACTGCAGACTCAAAAAGAGTTGCAGCCACAATATTAGGTGGGAGAAATCCAACGGTTGCTCAGTTTGCTTACCACCCTCGAGGCTTTTGCAAGTTTCCGGATATCTACGGAGGGAGACGCTGCTCTTCGGTTGATTAGACCGATTGGAATTTTGGTTTCAAACAACTGCAAAGAGAGAAACGAAGAGTAGCGGTCAGTTTACCTCTACTACATTGGGTG
>CM038115.1:17724457-17767455 GCA_001642375.2 Mentha longifolia | reverse complement strand
GGCCCGTCTGGGCATTGTATTTTTGGGCCTTCGAGGCCCTTCCGGATTTAGGAGAGCAGTGTGCCAACAAGCTGAACCCGCACGCGTTCCCCTCGACTAAGGAGATGGGAAATGGGACACAACTATAGAGATTTCCAGGGTTTTTTTAACGATCCGACGGTATGTCATCATTCTCTTAATCTGCCAATTATATATCATTTGAATTATTAAATTTAAATTAATATTAGAGTTTTGTTTTGTTTATAGTATATGGTGATTGAAATTGAATTAATTGGAGCGGTTTTATGTAGATTATCGGTTAATTGTTTGAACTCAATTATAATTAATTTAGTTAAATTTAAATTTATTTATTATGATTATTTAAGCATGATCACGGTTAAATAAAACTGTGAGCTCACGGTTTCATTTAGAATAAAACCGTGAAAGCTAAATGTCTCACGGTTTGAACTTAAGTCAAACCGTGAGCTAACGGTTTTGATTTATGTTCAAACCGTGAAAGATAATTCTCACGGTTTGAACTTAAGTCAAACCGTGAGCTAACGGTTTGATTTATGTTCAAACCGTGAAAGATCATTCTCACGGTTGTGAACATAAATCAAACCGTGAGCTAGCGGTTTGATTTAGTCCCAAACCGCGAGGCATCAGCTTTCACGGTTTCATTTCACGGTTTGAATACTGATTTTGATTTGGTTTTGATTTTTAATTTTTGTGCCTTTGTCTTTTGCAGCTCCAAGTAAACCCGACGCTCGAACCTTCGACGGAAGAAATGGCTCAATTATACTATCTTAGCCTCTTCGAAGAGCAAGACCCCTTGATGGTTCGATTTAATCCGAATACGCGTCATGCTTGGAAGAAAGCGCCTATACCGCAGAGGCAGACGAAGGAAGCGAGAACTATGGCGAAAGTTCTCGACAAATTGAGGTGTCGGGATGCCCGGACTGCAGCCCAGCCCCGTGGTCGCCAGCCACGTGCCACCAGGGCAAATTCTGAGGGTCGAGGACCTCTCCCAAACCCAAGAGCTCGTGTGAGTACGTCGAAGAGGCCGAGGGTGGAGAGTTCACATCCCGAGAGGTCTCCGGGCCTTGTTTGCTGCGTGCATGGGGATCCGTGCCCCCGAGGATGTGATAATGACGCGTGGGCTGACAAGATCATGGAGAGAATGGCCCAAGACCAGTCGGACACCGGAGTGATGGCTCGTATCGCCAAGTTCATGGCAGGGCACCTGAAGGGGATCTTCGGGAGGTCGGGGAGTTCCGCGGGTCATGGCGTCTCATTCTTATCATCGAGCACCGTCACATGCCAGCCATGTGGCCTTTGATAGACGACATTCTGTTGACCGGCCCCACGAAGATCGAGACGATCAAGAGGCTCCCTACATTGAGCACAGGTCACCGTCCCCTGTGGGCGCTCCGGGTTTCGAGCACATGGTGGGGTTTGTTACCGAGCCGGTAGCACGGGAGAGATCAAGGACGCCTCCAGTTCGAGAGGCTGAGGTCGAGGACGCAGAGTCATCACACTCATCTTTTATAGGGACTTGGAGACGACGCCCCCATATGATTGGGTGCATCCCGTACTACAGCCTGTCATTCCTCATCCGCAGATGATTCCCGTTCCCGAGGAGCGACAGGGAAACGGGGTGAGTACAGTGATGCAGACTCTGACGTGGCAGGACAGACGCCTGTGCGTCGGGTTCGTATTGGGGGACGGAATGTGAGGCCGTCGGCTGCCTTACAGAGCCCATTTGTTCCGATTATCCCCCACACCGTATACTGGCTCGACGATCAAGGAGATGTTTATGGCATTCAGACAAAGCGGGCCGGATTCCTACGCAATGAACATGCAGGACCCGCCATATAGGATGACGCAGTCCTTGTTCGATGATATCGAACACCCCGCGATACAGTTCAACGCTGAGGTTAGTCCGGACCTTATTTTGTGTTGTTATTATTTTTTATACTTTGTCGAGTATTATGTTTTCATAATAATCTGTGTTTATTTTAGGTAATGGACCTGTATGTGCTTTACTGGTGGAGTCGACTCCAAGATGGACTTCTTTGTGTCCGTCTCTGCAGGAGAGAGGCACCGTTCTGCTTGGATTGGGCGTATACGTGAGTTTTTATTGACATATTTAATGAATAATTTTTTATTTATTTTATTTTGTGTGTAATCTCTAACGAATATATTATTTGACAGTACGACTTGAGAACAACTCTGATGGCTTTTCACGATGGAGATCAAACGGCAATGGCAAAGTCGAAGCTAAAGTATCGTGATTACAAGCTGTCAAAGGATCTCCAGAATTGGTTTCACGGCGTGGGCTCGTATGATGTTTGGATGAACGCAACTTGTGTAAGTTCCTTCGATTTAACTTTTTCATTTGAGAACGTATTATTATTAGTGCTTGAAGAATAAGTTGAGTCCTCGACCCTTCTATGCAGTTTGTGTTTGTTTGTCATGTCTCCTCCGACCACTGGTTATCTGCCGGGTATTGACTGACGAGTGGACGATGGAGGTATATGACTCACTTCTACATACGCTCCCTAATGCAGCCGACAGAATGCATCGGAAGGTCCAGCTCTACCCGATCCTGAAACTGTGGCCCAGAGTCTTGCAGCAAGTTGGGTATTGGGATCAACATCCACGGCTGGCGAAGCAAAATGATTTCTTGCAGATTGTCTGGGCCCCCTTGACGCAACAATACATACAGAAAGATGATTATTCATGCGGCCCGTTCGCTTGTATGTATATCGACCGTATCTTCGCCTTGAAGAAGCCGCGTCTTGAGAGGGTTGGTATGAGGTATCTATCCGGGTTTCGCTTAGAGGTGGCGAAACGGATATTTTCACTTTCGCAACGTTATGTCGAGTTGTGAACATTATATTTCATTTTCTTGACATTGTGTATAATATTATCACTTATATATTTAAAATTTATAATTCTACTACGCATTTCATTTAGATTAGATTATTAGAATAATATTTAAACATTGAATTTAAATTTAAAAATAATATTTAGATTACTAGCATATGTAACTTTGAACATGATTAGCATATGTACAAGTGTATAAGTGAACAATACATCAACAATCTCTTTGAACTCAAATATACGTGTAGCATTATTCATAGACAACAATTAGTGATTAATTTAGAATTTAGATAATATATGCACACATAATTGATATAATATATTTATATCAATTAAAATATGGTTAAAATCAGAGTTTCGGCATTAATTTTGGCCTAATTATGAAATTAACGGTTAGGGTTCACGATTAATTTAAAATTCTTACGGTTTTATTTGCATTTAAACCGTGTTTGCTCTCTTTAAAATAAATAAATATAAAAAAATATATTTTTCACGGTTAGGTTTCACGGTTTAAATGTGAAAAAACCGTGTTTTTAAAAAAAATTAATGAAAAATATGACTCTCACGGTTAGATTAGCAGTTAAACCGTGATCTCACGGTCTGCTTGCTAATCTAACCGTGAGAGTCACATTTTTACGGTTTAATTGGGGTTCACGGTAATTTTATATTTATTAACCGTTAGCTCACGTTTAACATGTATTCTACCCGTCGGCTGTGTCCCACATCGAAAGTATAAGACAAAAATTGAGAAGGTGCTACCTATATATGAACAATCTTTTACTTTTCTTTTTCTCAAAATTTATATTGCTGTTGTCATGGCGACGGCAGCGTAATAGTGTTGTGGCTACTTTCCCACCTTGTATATACATTGAGTTAATCATTTTGCTAAAATATAAGGTGTGAAGTAGCCACAACACTATTACGTTTAAATGAGTGCAAGTATTCTTCTTAATTAGTAAAAATAGGAAAAATAAAATAAATTAATTAACGGTTTGTTAGGCATTTATACCGTGAGCTCACAGAGCTCACGGTATAAATGCCTTTCAAACCGTTAATTAATTTATTTTATTTTTTCCATTATTAATTAATTAAAAAAAATATGAACAAAATTAACGGTTTGATTGGCCATTATACCGTGAGCTCACGGTATAAATGCCTAACAAACCGTTAATTAATTTATTTTATTTTTTTCATTATTAACGGATTGAAGATAACTTCTACATAAACTTCTTTCTATATATAACCATAACCATAAACTCTCAACCGTAAACTTCTACATAACCAATTCTAATCTAATCAACAACTCTCATCGGGCATCTACGCTTAGTATGCCCATGTACGTGACAAATGCTACAAGTTTTTGGCCTTCGTCGCTGCCTACCATCCTCGTTCGGGACTCTATTGAGATCGGCATCACCGATCTGCAAAGAAGCCGTGCATGTGCGTCTCTTGTGACCGTATCCACCGCACCGCCCGCATCTCTGTGGATTTCCCGGAAGATCTTCCACCGTTGATCTCGCTCGGCTGTTTCGCGGTCTACCCGCTTGTCTTTCGACAACAGGCGGCAAAACCACTTGAGCAGCAATGTGCTCGGGCACAGTCCAAAACCGTGGATCGGGAACCGGATGAATGTTGGGCGAGTAGGTTGCCACGAGGGTCGATTGTTTGAAATAATAGCTCACATAGTCCGTAGCACGGCCTCCGGCAAAACTGCAACCATAGTAATGAAATATGAAAGAATTAAACCAAATATTTCAGACTGATCGTAGCAAAAAAAATGAGTATGAGGCATGCATACCTAATGGCAGCACAAGCGTGTCGACACGGCACCATGTCCCCCTCCCACTCACGACAATCGCACGTTGCATTCTGCATGTCCACTAGGTAAGTCCCGTTGTCACCCTCGACCCTGTACACGTGGGGAATTGTTGTCCCACGAGTTCTGTAGTGACGGGCCCATTCAGAAGATACGGCCATCTTCTGGTACGTGTCTCAGTCACCTCGTGGGTCCCACGTTGAGCGGCATTCCGATGCTCCTCGAACCACCTGTCGACAATAATCCTGTATGACTCAATCATGGCGCAGATGGGCAATCGACGGGCCCATAGGAGTCTAGCATTCATCGTCTCAGCGGCATTCGAAGTCATGAAACTCGTGCGCGGAACAAGGCACTTGTTACGCGACCACCGATGCATGCCGATCTCACACAGCCTCTGATATATTCGAGAACCCATCAAGTTTTCCATGTATTCTTCGAATTTAGAATCCGAATATGAGTAGGCCGCAGCTTCGAATATGCCGACTGCGTGCTTCCCAAATGTGACCATATTCTTGGCCAGATGATGCCAGCAGAGACCGTGATGCGCACCGGGGAAGACAGCCCTCACTGCATTTCCAATGCTGATATGGCCATCGGAGACTATCAATAGGTCCTGAGGATGTCCTAAGCAGTTACGCAAATTCGTCAGAAACCAAGACCAGGAATCATCGTCCTCGATCGGGCCAAATCCAATGGCAAGTGGAAATACTTGCTCATTCCCATCCTTCGTGCAAGCGACGAATAACGTCCCCTTGTTCTTGCCCTTGAGGTGTGCCCCGTCGACTACGATAACCGAACGTAGTAAATTGTTCTGAAATGCATGCAAGGACTGTCCTAGAGCGAGGAACATATAACACAGTCGATCGTCGAGGGGGGATGTCGAGATACTATACACGGTACCTGGATTCTTCTGCTGCAGTAAGTACAGATAAGATGGAAGCCTCTTGTACGACTCCACAAATCCTCCATACATCATCTCGATAGCGATGTTCCTCGCTCGCAGGGCAAAACTGTAATCGATCTTAATGCCGTACTCAGCTCGCATTTCGTCAACCATCTCTTTTGGCTTGAGCACGACACCATCAGTGATCAACTTCTTTGCGTAGAATGCTCCAAGAACATTCGCGGGGTACTGCCGCGGTGTAGTCCCGTCTAAATCGACGGAGCATGTATGGCTGCCATTGTATGTTCTGATGCGCCACATAGTCCCCACGTTCTTTGCCCGCACGAGGTACTCGCACCCTTCCGTCCTGCATTTGAACCCGACACGGCCCTTGTCCGAATTCTCAACTTTGTACTGCTGCCGGTTCTCCATTTGATGCAATCCAATGCTACTGACACATCTAACTTCCTCTTGAACAGGCCGCCCTCTCGCAATGCACCAGCTACAGGCGTGTAATAATCTGGATCCAGGACCCCCAAAGGCAACGCAGTGTCTAGGTGAACGTGAGGAATCAACCAATCTCGGATAGCCTCAAGATCAGCCCTGGCATCGTCGTCTTGGGTAGGTTGGGACTCTGAATGAATGTTGCGATGCCCAACGATCCTATGAAGCCGTCTCGGCTCTCGGATCCATGCACCGAACTCCTTCGTAAGTGACTCAAATAAGTCGGTGCGATCCGCTGCGTCCATTGCTTCCTCAGCCATATCTTCCGCGACCTCTTCATCCTCATCCCTTTCCTCGTCGTCTTCCTTGCTCCTTTCTTCTTCAGAATATGGAGCCTCCGAGCTCGGCTCCTCAATATTCACACTCGTAAAAATCCTAGAACCTTGTGTCGTCGGAGTGCTCTGGGCGATTCCCTTATCTTTTCTGATAACGTAAACAGTTGCTTTCTTCATCTGCTCCACAATCAATCGCAACAAATCCATGTCGCTCCTCAAAGCGACCTTATCTTGTCCACCATCGGCATTACTCACGTAGTAGAGCAAAAAATCGGATTCTTCGCCCACTTGATCACGAATCTCTTGTAGTAGATTTGCATATGTAACTTCAGTCATAGCCAAATGCACCAAAACACGATCGCCCCCTACGTAACGAGTTTCCTCCTCAAAATACCCACCGTGACGAATATATACTTTGACCGTAGACATATATCTGCATAAAAACGATCAAGAAATTCAAAATCAGAAGAAAATACACTAAACTTTGATGGAAGAAATCGTGTTTACACGGTTTAAATAGTTCACGGTTTAAACTTTAAACTTTAATGGGAAGTTCACGGTTTAAACTTTGATTAAACCGTGAAAGTTGGACATTTCACGGTTAATCTCAGTTTAATCCGTGAAATATTATAAATCGTGAGCTTAATATTTTAATTGAAAAAGGATATCTCACGGTTTACCTTGTAAATAACCGTGACATGACAAATCTAAACCGTGAATTTTAATTAAACCGTTAAAAACGGAAAATTGTTTTTTCCAAGCTTAATATCGAATCTAATAGTTTTAAACCTATTACATGGAAGTAATTACTTTAATTCTCGATAAATAGGTTACCAAACATGTAATCTAATCACTCTTCGTATCAAAAAAGTAAATAAACCATGATTTTCTAGAAAAAAATCAATAATTACTAAATTCCAAATTCATATGATTTTCCTCAAATTTACACAATAATAACAACTAAATATGAAAAAATAAACGGTGCGTACCTTCAATATGATCAAAATATCTTCGACAGCGGACCAAATACGGTGAATATTTTCGAGAATCAACCAACTTCGAGGGGAAATTTCAACAAAATTGAGGGAGGTTAACTCAATTTGCGTTCACGATTTCAATTTTTGTTGCAGTTGAAGTGTTTTTGTTCAATTTCACTGTTAATTCAATTAATGAAATGTACCTTCATCTGATTTGGTTGTTGGTGAATAAATGCATTTTCGAATTTACATTTTTTTCACTCAAAATCAAATTAAAAAGTGACTTCATGATGGCAAAACCGTGAGCTCACGGTTTTATACTTTACTCACGGTTTTTCGACCTTATAAACCGTGAGGATTCATGCAAAACCGTGAGCTCACGGTTTAACAATGATATCACGGTTTGATATGTTGTAACCGTGAAAAACAGTAACTTTTTAAGGGTAAGTTTGTCTTTTCATTTAATTTTGGGTATAAAACTTATACTTTTATATGCTTGGGTATAAAACTTACATAGTTATCGGTTTTGGGTATATATAAAGTTCACCCTTAATTTATTTATTGAACTTTAATTCTAGATCTGAAGGTGGGATTTTCACTTTATTTTTATTTCTCAAAATCGACTACAGTCGAAATTTCGATTCGAAAATTGAGATGATTTAAGGTGAACGGAGATGAAAAGGAAGATAAGCGATTAATGTGAATGGAAAATTGTAGCTGAAATTTTCAAACTGAAAACTGGGAGATAAGCGATTAATATTTCCAACAATACTAGCATATGCTTATAACAAAATATTGTAACATATAAAGTATGTAGGACATTAAATTTTAGATACGGTGTTAGTAACAAATTTAAATTAACATATTCATCAACGAGTAGATTCCAAAAGGACTAGATCTTCCAACAAAGAAAATATTTTATCAATTAAGTGAAATGGACGTAAGTTAATATTAAGACATGCTATTTTCATTTTACATTGTAGGTAGTAACTATAAACCCTCTATATAAAATGATAATTTGTGCTTTAAATTGTTGTTTGCTATGGAAAATATATTAAAACCATGATTGAATCATGAGTGTTTGAATTTGATGATAGTTCTCTCATTAAATGGTGAATTATCATTGAATTCGGGTGCAACGAAAATTACATAATTATCCTTCAATTTTTCGAATTGTCTATATTCCTCCTTCCGTATATTAATAAAATGTGTTCTTAATCATGTACAGATAAGACATTCATTGCACAACAACAATACAAATATTGATGTTTAGCAAGCGCGGGTTATGTTTCTCAAGACTGGGTCATATCGAAGAGATTCGGGCAAATATTGATGTCTAGCAAGTAGCAAGCGCGAGTTAAGTTTCTCAAGTCCGAGTCAATATCAAAGAGATTTGGGCAAATATTTTCAAATCAACCAACTTTATGTGCATCTCAAGTTCGAGTTCTGCTGAAGATATTTCGGCAAATGATTCTCAAATCGAGGATTTTATGAAGGTAATAACTCAAACAAAACCCGATTTGGATTCTTATTATCCAATGTATCTACTATTCAATAACAATTTTAATTATTCCCTAAAAAATGCTATTGTTTTGTATGTTATTGTATGTTGATCTGTATATAGTTTGTTTTTATTATTTTTTTTTGATTTAATTCCAGCATATCCTGCATCATGATGATTTTCTTTTGCTGATTTAATAATGAAGATCAATTATATTGATTAATCTGGAATTCATACATAGATAGTTTTTTTTCTTGACAAAAATTCTTATAGGAATCGGATTTCCCTAAAATTTATTAATTTATGAAAATGAATATTTTTTATCTTTAATTCCTTAGAAAGAATTCCATAAATGGCATGTAAATAATGAAAAATGAGTGTGAGCCTAGGTGTCTAGGGTTTGCAAATTGAGAAACCAATTTTTTTGAAATGCACAGAACGAATTAGCGGGCGGGAGAAAGCGAAATTTAGCAGCTCGGCATCCCAAAATTTCAAATTTCGTACTCGCTCCCCATTGGTCCATCACACACCACGCAGATCGAGCCCTAATCCAACGGCTGTAACCGCCCCTCGCTGGAGCTCATCGCCACCAGCCCCCCCCTATATAATCGCAATCCCCATTTCCCAAAACATCACCCAACGCTTCCGAAAAACCGTTCAGCTTCAATACTCTTCAGGGTTAACATCGTCATTTCCATGGAGGTTGCCGGAAAACCGAAGAAGGGCGCCGCGGGAAGGAGGGGCGGCGGCCCCAAGAAGAAGTCGGTCTCTCGCTCCGTCAGGGCCGGCCTGCAGTTTCCGGTCGGAAGAATCGGCCGCTACCTTAAGAAAGGCCGCTACGCGCAACGCGTCGGAAGTGGTGCCCCGGTCTACTTGGCTGCCGTTCTCGAGTACCTAGCTGCTGAGGTAACAAATCGCCTCGTGTTTCCTTTTGATCTGTGTTATGTGACGCCATTGATTTAGTTCGTTAGGTCTAGCATTTGTCCAGATCTCGATCCTGCCTTTTTTTTTTTTTTTTTCTTTTTTTCCTGGTTTTAATCGTGTCAAATTTAATGGATTCCAGGTGTTGGAGTTGGCTGGAAATGCTGCTCGAGACAACAAGAAGAACAGGATCATTCCGAGGCACGTGCTGTTGGCCGTGAGGAACGATGAGGAGCTTGGGAAGTTGTTGCAGGGTGTGACCATCGCTCATGGCGGTGTTCTTCCGAACATCAACCCGGTGCTGTTGCCTAGAAGACTGGCGGAGATAAGGCTACTAAGGAGCCGAAGTCGCCATCCAAGGCAGCGAAATCGCCGAAGAAAGCTGCTGCTTAGTTTTTAAATGAATTGGGTTCATCAGATTGTACATGTGATTTTTGGCTTAGATCGAGTTCGTTAGCTGAATTTAGAGGGCAGAAAGAGAATGGATGTTGTAATTATATAGCGCTTTTGATTTAGAGCCCAGTTTTAATATGAATCTAGTTAATCGAGCCACAATTTGTGGATCGTGTTTAATTTCCTTGTTATTTTGAAATCGGGCGTGTTCTTGACATTTCTTCCGTTAGAAAATATTTTTGCCGATACCCTGAGTTGGTACTGGAAAGATTGTTCGTCGTTCCTTTTTGAGGGTAAGAATTAGATGTCATTGGAGGCTTAATAATCTGTCGTTTTCAACTGGATTTTATTATTAATTTGTGTGTCCGTGTTCATTTGTTCTCAAATTTTCACACTATGAAATTGTTGGGAATCGTTCTTACAGACGCAGAAGGTGTGGATAGGGACAGTCTTCCTCGAAAAAAAATACTTCCAACCTAAATGAGAATTTGCTTTACCTTTGTTTTTTCTTTTCCGGATTCTTGAGAAAAGTTGAATGTTCACCGAGGAGATGCATTTCTTCAACAAGATTCGTCCCTCCTTTACATCCCCGGGCTATAGATGCCTCACACGGCGGCACATGCAATTATTCGTCGGAGGTCTCTCTCTCTCTCTCATTTGCGAATGTTCGCAGTGTCTATCCTTGACAAGGGTTCTGAATTAAATTGAGAATTCTAAACTAAATTGGTTGATTATTGGATCCCAACTTTGGTTCTATCACCTGTTCGATAAAATGCTCCAACGAAGGAAGAAGGTTTAGTATTTGAAAACACGTTAAATATGCAAGTTAGAACCAGCAAGCATGGCAGATAATTATTCAGCTAAAGTCAGCATCAACAATATCTAAAAGGAATTGTACTTTGCTGGGAATGGTGCTCTACGAAAGAACTGATCTCTGACAATTTCACTTTGCCTAAAAAATCTGATTATTTTGTCTAATACACACTATTCTGGATGGTTACATTTCTTAGCTGTCTGCTTCCAGGACTCTCCTACGATACCAACGAAAGTGTACTGAAGGATGCATTCAAGGACTATGGTGAAATAGTCAAAGGTAGGCGTAATTACAACATTACAATTTTACCAACTAGAGATTATTTTGGAATAGAAATGGCCTCAGTCTTCACAACCTTATCAGTTAAGGTAATATGTGATCGTGTGAGTGGAAAATCAAGAGGATATGGGTTCGTGCGCTACTCTTCTGAATCAGCAGCGACCAAAGCCTTGAAAGAAATGGATGGTCAGGTATATATGCTCAAAGATTCAAATACATTTTTTTTTCTTACATGCCTAAGTATGTTTCTTTCGGTTACATCCTTTGCCAGTTCTCCATTTATCGTATGCATTTGCAGGTGCTGGATGGCAGAAATATCCGCATTCACTATGCCCACAAAGGGGGAAGCAATGCTGTCAAGGTCAGCCCTAAAACTTGTGGCTTTCCATGTTCACTATTAAATCTTTGCTTTCTTCTTTCCTTGTTCTATGTCATGCTTGATTTGCACTTTTGAGTGGTTTTCTCATTTTTGTTATATTTTGTACTGTATCATGCTTTAGACTGCGCTTTTAGATGCCAGTACTATGTTATCGGTAACTTGCACGTGTTGGGATCAGATCTTCCTGGCACATCCTCTAAAACAGAGAATTGGTTTTTTGAGAGAACATTGTGAGCGAACTTAGACTGAAGGGTTGGTTGAAGAAGCTAAAGTATCCACATGAAAACATCTTACACCTGTTCATGTCTAGTGCTCCTAGATTCTTTAGAAACCTGTTACTGAACTAACGATACACGGAGTAACTGGTGTCGTTCCAACCAATGTTTCTAATTTTGACTTGCGCTGAGTTTCTTCTGCCCTTGATGATTCACTTCATTTCTCCATTCAGAGTTGTCTTCCTTCAAGAGAAGGCAGTGTCCCCCATACTGGAAATCCCTGTGATGAAGCAATATCTCCCCATGTGGAACTTATACACGTTTAGAATATAATTGCATTTTTGTGATTCTCTTGTCTAGCCTTTAAGAAAGTAACCTCTGGGAAAATTTTAAATAGTTTTTGGAGGGCTATAGGATAAATACAAGAAATCAGACAGGACAATGAAGTTGTTCTTTATGGCTGTTAGAGCACGTTGATTGTTCCCATTCTTTACAACACTTCACACGAGCCATAAAGTTTAGAAGATCACTATATATTCTTGCTGAGGCTTCTACAGTTCCTCATAGAGTTTGTTTATGGAGTTGTAAACCAACTGAAACCCCTCTCCGTTCTAATTTTCGTATCTGCTCAAGTATCGTTCTCATGCTGAGGTAGAAGCATGTTGTCCTTTAGCTACTGGATCATTACTTTTCTGCTAGAGGCACCACTCCTTTATCTGAATGCGTTCTTATTAATATGAGCCTCAACCTCAATTGATCTAACAGCGTTGAGCTCTAATTTAAATTCAATAGGGCATAAAAACTCACTATTAAAGTAAGCAACTTTTTCAAAAAAGGTTGAACTAGTTGCCTAGTTCGTTTTTCTAAAGAACTTGTTGTACGAGTCTCTCTCCCCCAGTAAGTGCTCGCAGGCAGTCCTTGATTCTTACAACCGTAGATCAATTATAACCTTAAAATGGGTGAAGAGTTGGTACATGACATAACAACTAAATAAATACGAATTATGAATTTCTCACGCACTACATCCTCAAAAATGAGATGCTGACTCACATATACACATTGTATAAGTTTATATGAATCTGAAGAATGTCTTATGACATCTCACGGGTGATAAGGCTGCCAGATTCGTATATTTTGTTACTGTTTTAATAGGTTGAAAAACCAATTTATGATTTTGTCCTTTGGCTTTTGCATGCCTTGCAAATGAAAATCCATGCACTATAATTTCTACGCACGGATAATGACTTGTGTTTTGTTTTAGGATGAATGATGAGGCAAAACATCCTCATTTCACTGGTTTATTATGGATAAATGCTTCAACATCTATACAAGACCGTCTGAATCTCCAAACACTCGAGCTTATGAATTTAAAAGAGAAGATTTAGTTGTTTTTAATCAAACTTTGTAGTGGAACGATACTTAAATCACACTGTTCCTAGCGTCTTGGTTCAAGACCTTGCCTTGAAATGCATTGGTGCAGGTTTGCTTTTGGATCAAAATGTTGAAACTTGGTTGATTAATCTTTACTGGAACTTCCAGTGTTGTATTCGTGAGTTTCGACTTTTAAATGTAGGAACAGCAATCATCATTGTGTAGTTTGATTTACTGGAACATGGATATACATTACTTGCATAAACGGGCGCGCGTGTGTGTGTGGCAGATATGAGTTGATGCCTGCATCAGAAGAGCCACATCTGATGGATTAATATGTTTTTGGTTTGCAGTAAGTTGATTCCAACAGTTGCGTATTTGAGAGGATAATACTTTTAACTCTTATTTTAATTTGCAAAAATCATGTGAGAGTAAATTGCAGAGGTATTAATTTCTTTTTAGTCTTTGGAAAAGAAGGATCAAAATGAGTATTGCAGTTTCCCATTTTTCCCTAGAAGAGCAATCTTGATTATTTTCTATGTTGTAATGTATACTAGTAGTTTAGATTGTGTTTTATTTCACTCACGTTATAAATAGAGATATACAGAAAACAAACATTACATTAGAAAATGAAATGAAAAAGTAGAAGAGACTTTATTGTGGAATCTGCACAAGATATAAGATATTACATTTCTTATACCTACTAATATGATTAAAGCATTGTTTACCCCAATACCTTTTGTTGTGAATGAATATATTTCACACAAATTTCGTTGCTTAATTTCCAGAACAATTTTCTTTCCAATTATGAGGAATATGACTAAAGCTTATTACGTGAATAGGTATTTTAAAATGTTAAAAAGTGTTTTTTTTTTTTTTTTTGGGTTGAGAATGCTTATAAAATAAAAACCCTTTCGTCCAAGGAAATGGAAACATCAAAACGACGGCCAATAATAATAATAATTTCTCAGGGGGTCAATATCTGAATAACAAAGCCTTTGTGGACTAAAAGAAGATTCTTAAAAACTGAAGGACTAATTTCAAGATATACTAATTTACCAAGCAAACAAGAACAAACAGTCGAAGCGCAGAGAGAGAGAGGTTTCAACAATGGCGTGGAGGGGACAGCTTTCTCGAAATCTCAAGGAGCTCCGCATCTTATTCTCTCCTAATTCGTCTTCCAGCTCTTCCACCAGGTTCTTACTACTCCATTCTCGTTTCAATTTTCTCAATCCCATTCGTTTGATTGCAATTCTTATCGATTGTGTGCGTTCTGTGTTTGTTCGAACAGAGCTTTCATTGAGAAAAATTACAAGGATCTGAAGACGAAAAACCCTAAGCTCCCGATTTTGATCCGTGAGGCTACTGGCATCGAGCCTCAGCTTTGGGCGAGATACGGTAATCTGATAATTTTCCTTTTTCGGTTCATTTCTAGATCGAAATTTCCCACTCGCCATTTCAGCGCTCTTCTTTTCATTTTAATTTATTTTTTTTCCTTGGCTGATTTTGGTGTCGTTTGAATGTTTCAATTGAGTGTGCTACTTTGCTAGGGCAACTAGCAGTTCCTTCAAATTTCCAGCTGAATATTACTAGAACTGTTAGCTGAATTGATAGAGTTCTTTAAACTGCATTGCATTCTGGGCAGAATGGAATTTGGATGTCTGTACATTCATATTGAGAAACTGGATGAAAGTATGCTGAATTTTAGGGGTTTTCATACGTACTGATTTGGCACATGTTGGACTCATAACTATAATCGTGATGTGTTTCACCAATTTGATTGCTTAGCTTTTGAGATTTTCATGAAATTGGTTCTAAATACATACCTACCCTAATGTGAAAGGGAACATCTATAGATTATAAGTTATAATAATCCAGTTCAAACTTATGCAGTTGCATTAACTTCAATTTCATTTGACGAACTTTTTTCCCATCTCTTTGCTGTTTCCAGTCTTTCTCGAGCACTTTATCATCCCGTTATCTTTTGAATTTTAGACAACAAGCAATGTACTCCAATGCCTAGGTACATTACTATGATAACGTTCACTAATAGCTCTTCTCCATTGATCTAGACTATGGCGTGGAGAGGGGAATACGCTTGGAAGGTTTGAGCGAGGAACAGATTTCTAAGGCTCTCGAGGACCTTAGTACAGCAGGGGCAGCCAACAGTAGCAGCTGAGATACCTGCCATATTTGATTCCTAGACAAATAATATGTCACCAAATTTTGTGGTGGTTGATTCTCTATTTTGACTCATAACTGTTTTTCACTTGATCCGATCGTTTTTCGTCATTTATAAAGTGATCTATGCAACAAACACTACTTGTTTGTTGTAGCCTCTTATGGGACATTCGTTCTACTTGCATAATCTTTGTACCAGTGGATAAATGATCCTAATATTTCAGTTCCTGCCCAAACACTTCTTTTGATTTTGATGGTAATCTGCATTCTGGTTACCTGTTATAATTTCAGTTCCTGCCCAAACACTTCTTTTGATTGTTATAATTTTTCGTTGAATGGGAGAATACCTCCAAATTCTGATTGGTTTATGAGAATGATTGAGCTATATCTGCCTTCAGCATTTTCTAATCCTGCCACTAAGCTATGGTGTAGGTTGAGATGAAAGTACATTTCCATTTGTGGTAATCTTTCTGCATTCTAGTTAGATATTTTGATGGTAATCTGCATTCTGGTTACCTGTTACCTGGCTGGCCACAAGTGCTTTGATATTCTGTTAATCTAATTTGTCGTTAAATTTGTTGAATTATACTCCCTTCGTCTCTGATATATATATATATATATATATTAAATTTAGATCGACAAGAGTTTTAAGGAAAAAACAGATAAAGTGTTGTAAGTGGAGGATGTATCTTACTTATATAAATGAGTATTTTTTTTTTGGGATAACATACTATATGGGAATGTCCCAATTTTTTTTTATACATATATCAAAACGGAAGGAGTACTATCTTCAGGTTGAATGTGAGATTATTGTTCTTATATATAAAAACTTTCGTGTTATAATAGGATGAGGAATAGGATAATAGAAACGAAGTAGTAGCTTAACTGACAGAGATTTTTTATTTTATTTTATTATTATTTTTTCCCCATAGGGTACAATTTATTGAAAATAATACTCTCTCCGTCTCATCCAATTTCTCCTGTTTTATTATTTTATTCCTCACATATATTCAAAAAGCAGAACGAATTGGATGAGACGGAGGGAGTAGGATAGTTCACTTATTTATTGTAAACAATCAAAATGAAAAAGGATGGATGGATAACTAGAAAGAAGTAAGAACACAAATAGTATTTGATAAATCCTAGAAAATAAAATACATACAATCGAAAAAGAAGAAAGAAATTTAAGAGCTAAAATTTTTAATAGAGTCGAATTCCTTTTATCCAATTGTCACTTGAATTTTATTCCAAGTCAATAAATAAATAAATAAATAACTACACAAAAATAAATAAATAACAAAATAGTGTTTATCTTCAATAAATAAAGCCTAATGTTATTGCTTGATCATTTATGCTCCAAAATTAGCAAGTTTTATTACCAAATCTGTCTACATCCCCGGTGAAACTATTTAAGTTCTAAAACACTCACGACCCTTAAATGTAGCATACTAAAATGTATTTCACTCACGAATTATTTTCCTAGCTAGACTCACCTGATTTAATTTATACCAACCTTGGTAAACAAATTTAAACCAAGCTTGTCCATTTAAATATATAACTCTTAAAAATTCCTATTTGTTACTATTAGTAGATTTTCGTATATATGAACTAAAATCATAGTACTATTTTGTAGTTGTATTTGATTGTATAGAAGGTAAAGACCACTTTGTGAACCAATTCCAACAACGTCCATATTTCCTTATTTTATTCCTAGAACCATAAGAAATTACCATGCACGTATTTTATATCTGATGCCTTAATAGGAAATTCCAGCTAAGAATGAATGCGTAGTCTAGATTTGCCGTTGAACACCAAGATTCTACTCTCCTAATTTCCTTATTCATTGCTAAGATCAAAACCCTAAATCTATCTGCCTTCTATAAATACACCGCTTCATAACCTTAATCAAATTCCCTATACTATGCACCAATCCTCTACTTCTTCTTCTTATTCTTCTTCATAATTAACCACCGGTCATGGCTATGGAGATAGGAAGCCTAAGGTTTTTCGAAAAAGAAGAAGACGTTGATCATCAACGACGACGTCGTGAATTTCTGCGACCTTTCATACTGGAGATGATCTCCGGCAAGAGCATGGATATTCTTTCTATACTCCAAGAAAAACAGTTGGAAGAACATGATCAAACACTCATCAACTTCCCTCTCATCGCTGATGATGACGTGGACACAACCCTGACGCTGTCCGCCGTTTCAAGAAACTCAGTCCCCGTTCTCAGCCCAATGCCACTGCACAGTTTCCCTCCGACGAACTTTACAGAAGAAGCCAGCAAAAACTCTCTCACTTCGTTAAGTCTGGGCCCTCTCCGCTCTAAAAAAGAGGAATCGGGAGGGGAACGGCGGCAATAAAAGAGGGAAACGGAGCAGTAACGGCGACGGAGAAGACCCACGTCCGTTAATTATTCCTTGTATAGAAGAATTCCAAGCGCTGGCGCAAGCCCTAGAGGAGAAAGGGGCGAGGCCCGTTTTCTTGTACCGCAAGAAACTGGAGAGTTCGGATGTGAAGCCGGATCTCAATCGCCTGTTCGTGACGAAGAGGGAGCCGTTGTTCGAGTTCCTGACGGCGGAGGAGGCGGCGGCGGTCGACGGCGGAGAGGGAGGGATCAAGGTTCTGGGAATGGATGAATGCGGAAAACCCTACATTTTGGGGGTGAGGAAGTGGCGGAGCTTGAACATGACGGTGATCGTCTCCGATTGGAGCAAATTGGCTGCTGCAAACACTGCAGGGAAAGGCAATTCAGTGGAGATTTGGGGTTTTCGATTGGATGGGAAACTTGGTTTCGCCATAACTTTTAGGAGATGATAATATATCATTTACTTAATTACGTAATTAATTAGTTACAATATATAGAAGCTATAGACCTCTTATTATTGCATTAATTCTATTTTGTTGTGAATATATGATATTATTATGAGGTAATTAAGTTGAGGGTGATTTAAGCACCATTCTTTCTCCCACTTAATTAATTTTCATCATGTCATGTGTGACTGTGATATACTATTAATTGAATGTAGGAAATTTAATTACTTCAAGATTCTGCATAGGGCATATATATTAATTGGTTTTGTAGCAATTGCTCGTCGTCTACATATCATCTTCCTACATTCATAAAAATCTATTATGAATTCAAGAAAACAATTAATGGGCTACTCTTTCAAGAAAGAGTTCTGCGTGCTTCGTGTAATTTACGGATATTTATATATGCTTGCATGTTTTTACATACTCATATCATGCTTTAAGTGTAAACCTTAATTAATTAGTATCTGATTCATCGATTAAAAAACTAATATTTTCTTTTGCTTACCAGTTTGAAACAAACATAATATAGTAGTTATATAGATTACATGCATTGTTTCTAATTAAGATATACGAAATTTCCGACTAGACAATATTGGTATTTCTCGAAAAGGAGGACCTATACATAGTTAAGCTATTTTTAATTTTTTGGAGCCGGAGGAAGAAGCTAATATTACTTTTAACAGTCGTAGTTAAAATCATGAATTACCATTTACCCATGCATTATTGATATATGACATTATGACGTCTAAACAAATTCGGAAAATCCTGCAGGAATTAATCAATTTCTACTACTCTATATTGGAACACTATATATACTCCCATATTGTACAAGTAACATACCAAGATTTTCAGCTCATGAATTTCTATCATATATATATATATATATATAGGATATTGTATTAAATAACAATTAGTAATTTTCAGTTTCGTTGCTTAAACCCATATAACTTGTTGAACTATATATTGACTTGTAGTAAATGGGTTTGATTGTGAGTCCATTAATTAGATAACACACTCACACACATGTAAGAATTTAAAACACGTACGCACGTATAGCTAGGTCACATGTTTTCTAAAATAAATAAGTTCGCTTTCAAAAAATAAAAATAAAAAACTTTAAATTATGAGCCAAAAAAGAAGAAGAAAAACTAGAGGGTCTTGGACCTTAGTGCATATTGTATATTGACCAGTGTTCTAAAAGACGCTAGACGCTAGTAGGGCGGCGGGATGGGGATTAGCGTCTAGGCGGCTAGGCGGTTTCTAGGCGGGCTAGGCGGATTAAAATTATAATGTACTATTTTTTACATTATGTCCTATAGTGCAAAACAATATAAAAAGTTAAAATTATATAATATGCTAATTAATAGTTCAAATTCCATAAACTTAATAGTCTTTCACATAAAAATCAAAGTCTAGGTCAAATTTTCATATATTTAAATATGATATTCATAAGTTAGAGTATGAAATTCATGATTTTTTAAATATAATTTAATTTTACAGCCCTTCTGGCCCTGACTAGCCCACCTAAACCCTCTTAGGACTGCCTATACATGCCTGGGACTACCTAGGCACCTGCTTAGATGCCGATTAATTCGTTGCCGCCTAGAGAAAACTGTCTTGCCATTAATCGGGACGGCCCGACACCTTCTAGCGCCTAGACACCTTCTAGGCGGCCAAGTCGGCCTTCTTTTAGAACACTGATATTGACTCACGCTACTCAGGCCCATACCATGTAGTATATCATTATTTCAATAATGTATTACACTTAAAAAGTAAATCTATTAAAAATTTCTCAAATGAAATCATTTTTTTTATAATATTAATGCTATGAAGATATTAATCGAACACTTACGCTTCAGTTGCGGGTCCCAATATGGGAAAATGGTTATTTGGAAAAATGACACAAATTCCATTTTGAATCCAACCCCTAACTATATTCAAATAAAATTTCAGAAAATACATTTGATAAAATGCCATGTATATTTCACTAGCTCTAAACACTAGTCAATTCCTATAGAAAAAAGAAAAAAGAAAAAAGAAAAAAGAAAAAAGAAAAAGAAAAAAGAAAAAAGAAAAAAGAAAAAGAAAGTAGCAATTAATGTACCAAGCTTCCTATTTGCCTCAATAACAACAAATTCTTGTCGTCGATTTTATAAGTGAGTGATAATCAAATTCTAATTCCGATCTCTTTACTACAAATAATCAATTTTCATTCATCAATTCAATGATATTTTGACTAATATTATTATTATTGCTAAAATAACAAATCTAACTGTTGCGCCAATATAAAAAGCCTTGTTGCATAAAGTAGACTCGAGCAAAACAAAAAAAAACAAAAAAAAAAAAGCATTAGGAAGAAGGAAGACCCAAACCAACGGGGCTCTCTCTGAATACGCACACAGACACAACACACTCTCTCTCTATATCTCTCTCCTCTTCTCCCTCTCTATATTCTTTTGGCGCTGAACGCAAGCAACACTTATATCCAGAGGTACTAAATTCATTCATCTGCTCTCATGTTCCTCCACTTCAATACATGTGCTATGTTGTTTGGTAACAAGTATGTTTTCTTACGGCTTCTTTTGTCAATGAGGGGAAGTGTGGGACTCCTGCTCCTTTAATTTTGGCTGAAATCTCTAATTATTTCATTTGTCATGAAACGATCGAATGGCAGTATTTTTCCTGCTTTGTTTTCTGCTATTGCGAAAGCGAAATGCGTTTGAGTGATAACGATTGGTTTGGAAATAAAACCAGAAGAAGAATTGATAGTGGAAGTTGTCTCAGTCAGAGATATAATTAGTAGAGTATTTGGCTGCAGTGCGATAGTGTATTGTAGATGCAATTTCCGTAATTCATGATCTTAGCTTTCTTCCTTTCCGCCTTTGGAGGATGTCTCGAAATTGATGCGCGCATTGCGTTTTTGAAATGTCGATTTAACTTCGTAAAGTTGTATGCTTGACTTGCGTCATTGCAGATTGTTTGTGCTGAATTTTTTGCAGCTGATTTGTTTCCTTTTTCAGATGAATATGTGTTTATCTTATAATTGTTGAGGATATTGTGGATTTGGTTTTATTATTATTATTATTATTATTATTATTATTATTTTGGAGATTGAAAATTGTTGTTCCGGTGTTGCTGCTTCTTTGAGTTTGGAATTGATATGCTAAATAATGGCATTCATGCAAATCTACTACAGATTTTATGACCTTATGTTATTTTTGGTCCAGTTATCAGTTTCCTAATTATAGCATGCCAAGTATGTATACTTTCTGGTTCAAATTATAATGATCAGATGTTGTTTCTTGTAGTTGTATAACAAGCATAACCATTAAATTAGCTCTCTCTTTCTCCCAACCTCTGTCTCTATAATGTAGTATGTCAGTTTCTTTGTTCAGAATTTTCATAACTTCTGTGAAGTTTTACTGGCTCTGACTCAAGTTTCAATTAGGAAATGCTACTCAATCTCTGAGATGAAGAAAGCAAAATATACACTTATTGACTTTTCTATGCGATCGCCTGTGCATGCAAACCCATTCACAAGTTACCTGTATAGATATCTATGTCCATTGCTTTTTTTTTTGTCTTTTTGTTTCCATACCTTGTTCATGACATTCAGTTTTTCTTTATCAGAAATGATATGAGTTATTGAGTTGTATGTGAATCCTAACAAGTAACAGGTTCTTTTGATTTGACCATATTTGAATTTAGTGGGGCTTTGATTCATTTTGCACTGATGGGGCCATTGAGAGGGAATAAAAGAAAAGGAAAATAGAGAAGAAAGCTGAAGAAAACTCTTTGGTCTCTGGATCTTCAGAGGAGGGCTCTACCGAGTGGTGGGATGTTTTCTCAAAGACTATTGCTGGTAATTATGAAAAGGCTATATTTCGGTTTTCTTGGCTGTTGATTTACATATTGCAATCATGACAAGTTTGTCTTGGTATACTGTAAGTATTATTGTTAAAATACCAGTTTCTTTTTAATTATTGTCATCATAGTATGATTTATTTGTTGTGTGTGCCCACGTGCACACATAACTTGCATTTACTTATTTTTTTAGATATTTTTTTTTCACTCATCCTCCATTTTGGATGACTGTTTTTCTCTTTGGAAAGTACAGGTTAATATCTTCAGGTATGACCTGTATTGGACTATTCATCAGTACCAGCACTCAGTATACTGATCTTACATAATGGCAGCTAGAAACTAAAATGTTGTTCTGGTTTGTTATTACGTGATTAACCCAATGACCTTACCATGGAATAAAAAGGGAAATTGATTCATGGTTCCATTTCCAGAGTCTGCGTCTCCATTGAGGGAAATTCCATCTTTCTCCCACTTTTCATAATTTGAGTCGAGAGAGAATAAAAGAATTTACTAGACTGTCTTTAATGTAGTGCATAGATATGAATCATACGTTTAGGTTTTTTTAAGAATTCCCCTTTTCATGTCTCTTTTGCCGTCAGTATCTTCGTCTTATTCTACATATTCTTTATCAAACTTAATGAACCTAGGTGCATAATACGTATATAATTGGTCACCATTTCTTGAGAGAGTTTTGTTTTCTCTGGTGAAACATATTGCCTGTTAGAAATTTTTTCTGCAAAGTAACCATCTTCTTACCCATTTTTCTTACTCATTATGCTTTACATTGAAATTCGGGTCATTCAGATCAGAAGGAAATTTCCAGAAACTACATTCCCAGTTGACAAGTAGTGTAAGCTGAAAGCACCAGCTAAAAAACTATTTAGTGCCGAGTATTCTTTCTACATCCAAGAGTAGGATTATAGGTATATATATTAGTCTCAGGATAACTGATTTAGTAGTCTGCAAATGGACTGTAATTATATTGGCCAAAGTTATGATAAGCTCACCACATGCCGCGCTTTCCAATTTATGAAATCGATATATTTATGTAATTTTCAACTGTTTTCATTAGCACATATCTGCTACAGTATAGTTGTGCATTGTAATGAAAGAACCTGACCTATTGAAAAATCTTCTGGCTTTAAAGGCGCATATGATCATGTTTTTGGACTTCTAGTGAGCTAGCTAAGTTGATTCATATTATAGTGCTAGAATCTACTGCATCTCATATATTTAGAAATTCTATTTACGGTTAGTATTGCCTAGGTGCAGTTGTGGGTTGTAATGCCTTGGAACATCTACAGATAGTGCAATACTTTGCATAATAGACTTGTGCGATAATGCCTAGGATTTGTACTTCAGTTAAATGAGAGGCTACAAAAACTATTGATTAATAATCTTTAGATGTATGCATGGTTTAGTGAGTAAAATCGATGTCTGCTAGAGTGAATGGAGCTCTGTGTCTAAATTCTTAGATGGGCCACAGTCTCACTCAACTTAGATAACTGAACAAGTGTAGTTAGAATGGTTACCAGCTGAAGTTCCATTCCCATCTGAATATGTCTGACAAGAAGTCATATTATGGACCCATGGACTTGGACTTTAATTTGTGAAACAAATAGTGTACCTCTCATTCACATGACTTTAGCCAAGGAAGAAGCAAACTGAGTCATACCACAATAACATTATTATGTGGAGGGATTGTTATTTGACCAACACAATAGATAAATAATATAACGTCAAATAGCTAGGAGACGGAAGACTCGGGGACTTTCTGCAGTGATTACATGTCATGATACGGAATTCACGATTGGTAGACAATAAGGGATGTGCTTGGATACTGTCTGATCAATCTTTGGGGCTCATCTTTATGGTCAAGGACAGTATTATCTTTAATGTATATTCGCCGTTTGCTACTAGAGGCATTGATTGAAACGTCTACATGTCATGATACATCTTGCTGGATTGCCTCAGAATCTGGAAGGAACTGTGCAGTGATCAATTTTCCTATAAATCTGTGGTTGCATGTGGCCATATAACTAATATAACCGTGGGATTTTAAGCATCTCAACTTTGTTGAATTATCCCAACATCTTGAAGACTTGATGTTTTGTGATGCTCTTTCATTTTTCTTGTGAGATAATCTTCTTTATCAATATGCAGGCAGTCCGTCATCCTCACAGGTACTTGACAACTTTAGATCAACTTTCAAAGTGTCGAGAAAAACTTTCGACTACATATGTTCCCTAGTAAAAGAGCACATGATGGCCAAGACACATTTTGCCTTCATAAATGGTAAGCCGATGACATTGAAGGACCAAGTAGCCTTAGCACTAGTAAGGCTCGGGTCCGGTAACTCGCTAATCTCAATTGGAGACTCGTTCGGGGCCCACCACTCAACTGTCTCCCAAGTGACATGGCGCTTCGTGGAGGCCATCGAAGAAAAGGGTCTCCGCCACCTCCAATGGCCTTCAACAGAGCTCGAAATGACACAGATAAAGCAAAAGTTCGAAAAAATCCGTGGCCTTCCAAATTGCTGTGGAGCAATCGACACCACTCACATAACCATGCTAATAACCTCTTCTGATCAAGAAGCCGACACTTGGCTCGATCACAAGCAGAACCACAGCATGATCCTTCAAGCAATCGTTGATCCTGATCTGAGGTTCCGCAACATAGTCACAGGATGGCCTGGGAAGATGAACGACTCTTCTACTCTCCAGAGTTCAAGTTTCTTCAAACTATGCCAGAAAGGAGAGAGGCTGAATGGGAAGAAGATCCATTTATCCGAAGAAACGGGGCTATCGGAGTACATAATCGGTGATTTCGGGTTTCCACTATTGCCTTGGCTTGTGACTCCATATCAAGGGAAAGAGCTCTCAAAAAGTGAAGCAGATTTCAACAAGAGGTTACTTGCAACTCAAGTTGTGGCCCATAAAGCATTGGCAAAGTTGAAGGAAGTGTGGAAGATGATTCAAGGAGAAATGTGGAGACCAGATAGGCATAAACTGCCTAGGTTCATCTTAGTATGCTGCATTCTTCACAACATCGTTATAGACATGGAAGAAGACGATGTTTCGGATGAGTTGCCTTCGTCTCTCGTACACGATCCAGGGTATAGGCAGGAGATTTGTGAATCTGTTGATAAAGAAGGATTGATTTTGAGGGACAGACTTTCTACGTATTTTTCTGGTAGATATCATTAGCGAGAGCAAAATCTTGCTTGTGCTGTGCTTATAGGCACAACTAGTTTCCCTTCTAGTCCAGTATACTGATAGGTAGAAATTCAATATTTATTATATTTTCATAAAGCTGTTGAGTTACAAGACAAGTATTTTTTATTTTTCTGAAGGACTTTGGTATTATTATTATTATTATTTTTTTTTAATATCAAAAAGATTTTGAAGAACCTATACGAGTTAACACTTGATAAAGTTAATAACAACGTGTTGATTGTAGCAGTTTTTATGCTTCCGAATTTGAGTAATGAGGATATATTATTCCTCGGTTGATTAATAGCTCTTTTTAATAAATTAAAAAAAAAAAATGCTTGAACCATCTGTTAACAAAGCTGGATAACTCCATACTTCCTATAGTTCTGGAAATATACGTTCTTACAGCAACTAAAGCGGCAGTAGAAAGAAGAATATATACACGACGGAAAGAGCAGCAAATTAGCAGTGTTGGGGGAATGTACAAGACGAAGAAAGATGTACGACGACAGCAGTTATAGTAAACGGAACTGATGAACTAGTGTTCTATCATCTGTTAATCCTTGAAGGCTGTACTCAGCTAACTGTCAACTGCACAATCAAGACAATTTTATATTAGGCAGGCATATTGGATCAGCTAAGAACAAGCTACTTCAGCTGGAATTATATCCACAAAACATTATGAAGTCTTCTTCATTGTTCTATAGCGGTACCAAGCTAGTTTTTCATATGTGCAACACTATATTTCTACATATTTCTTGATTTTAATTACATTGCTGGAAAATGAAGATGATTGGTCAGTTTCTGCCTGTGATTAACTATTTACCTCTACGCTTGGCAGTTTTGAAGATCGGCGGTTCCATCCTTCATGAAAAGCATGAATCTGTTTGTCCATTGTTGCTTAACAGCGTCAGGGACCAATGCCTCAGAGATGAAAGGGTTCCAAGAATCCCCTTGTGCACTGGCAAGAACCCAAGTCACTTGCATTGGTGGCTCGACAAAAGATGAAGCTTGTGGTTTTTCTCGAGAAACATTTTTCTTCCTTCGGGTATAGCACTAAGAAACCCAAAAAACAAGTATTAGTTGGATTTGGCCAACAACAGGTAATGAGATATCTAGTTCAAATATGGTGGTCATCTAAAAAATAATACTATTGAGCTTACCTTAAAATTTTCCACTTTAAAAGCCTGTGACAGGGGTTTCTTTTCCAGAATTTCTCCAAAAGTTTTTGATAATGGGGCATCTTCATCCAATTCTGCCAAGTACCTCTCAACGGCAATCAAGGACCGAAACTTGACTCCAGTCTCAGGTTCATAGTAATACTGCATGAAAATAAATATAACTTCTAGTATCCAATTCACTAAGAAAAAGGAAAGTAAGGCAGTTCATGTTCACATGCATCTCTCTGCACTACCCAAAAACTTAATCAAACATAGTGTTTCTGCTTGTTCATGTGCATATTCCTCGAATTGAAGAAGGGAACCAACATGGTATTTCTTGCTCTCTTTACAATTATATATGAGATTATCTCAAAACTCACATTCTATTTTCTAAGATAGAAAGAATGCTACATTTGTGCTTTCTTACTACACCAAAGACAGATGCTTAACACATATACTCTTTGAACGAAATTTTATTGGAAGTAGCTCTGTTAACTTAGGCCTATAAGAGCATGATGACTTTCACGAAATAATACTCTTTTTTTCAGAATTTTAGATAAGCTGGGAAACAGATACAAAAGCAAAAGTACTACTCCATAGTCATGATTACGAGATTACCTTGTCTGTAAAGTTCATGTACTTACGAGGTATCTCTTCCACAACCCAACCATCTGGAAGAATACAGGGGGCTGCCCGTACAACACATAAATGATTCTTGCTTCCTTCATTATCAACTCTCAACAACTGTAACAACATTTACATCAAAACTATGGCTTGAAATAATTTGCACATAAGCATACAATAACTAATACTGGTAAAAAGGAGAAGACACCATAATGCATACAACGCCATTCATTTAAGAAAAAGTATGTTAAAACTACCTAAGAAGTCTATCTGTATCATCCATGTAACCGAGTATGAACCAAAAGAAATATTATTTCTGTAGCTGTTGTGGTAGATTCAAGTATGCAGATATTCTTATTTCTTAATTCTCACACCGAAGCAAACTAAACTCCTGCTTCAAATAAACTAGAACAAAATCGTCTAGGAATTTATGCCATAAGCATTCTAACATAAAGTTTTACTTTGAAACTTAAACAACCAAGTATTAGTAGCTTATATATTTCTGCACTTTAGCAGGTCACCTTGTCGCACTCTCAGCTTTGAATTATGCGGAAACTCTGTAAATCCTTCAAATCTTCAGCATTTTTATCAACCAGGCCAGAGACATTTAGATTTTCTGTTTTTGTGTTAATTGCTACTGACCTTATAAACCTTTGTAATCCATACAACGTAACAAAGATCTAGCATGTAACAATAATTCTGTTGTTCTTCGGAAGGAGAAGTTCCTTCGTCCAGAACTTGAACTCTCACTACCGAGTTTCCTATTTCGGATTACTTTAAACATACTACTCATGAAGATTACGCTGAACTAAGATTGATAGGACTGCTTACCTTTCCACCAGAAACCATCATCCTACGATACCCACGAGTCTGCATAGAAAGTAAGAAACAGATTCAGAGAGGTAAAATAAAAACAATCAAGTGAAGTAAGACGAATAGAAGGATTACTTTACCTTCTTACCAGAAACCATCATCGCACCATATCCAATATTCTGCAGGGAAACCAGTACAGAGGGTAATCAACTGATTATGCCTGCATAACATTAAATCTAGTGCTCTAGGCAACAAACTACCATAACTCTATCTTCTTAATGGACTTATACAAGAAAGTGGAAATGAAAGCAACATCAACATTGGTGCACACGATTATCCACCTCCATTCCATAGTAACATCCCCCCCCCCCCCACACACATAGAGGATAAGGATAAACAACAAAAGGAAAAAAGCAAATTTCCCATTAAACTCCAAAATTCAAGACTTCCTGAAGATCTTTCACAGAATTAGAACAAAATACTGTAGATATTTTTTGATTACCCTCTTAAAAGGCACAATCATCCTGCTCTTTGATCCAAAGGAGTAGGAGGGTTCTCCTTTCAAATATCTATTAACTTCTTTTATTGACCTGAATTTTCGCCCGGACCCCGGTTCAAAGTAGTACTGCATCAATAAACGAAAGATATGCAGAATTACAAGTGCAGCTGAAGCAGAATTGCGTAAACCGTGAAAAAAATAAAAGAAGAAAATATAATAGCAATGTACCCTGTCTGAGCGAGAGCCGTCGGGGCGCAGCACCTCCTTCACGCCCCAGCCACGGGGGACGGTGAGGTCGGAGGTGGCCGGCACCACCGCCAGCGAGCGGTGGGCGTAGGGCACCAGCATTGAGTTTGACGGTGAGATTGTGGAGCGGCGGTGGCGTCGCGCCATGAGAATGATTGTGACGTGTCGCTTGTGACTTGTGACTTATATATTGTTGTTGGAGTATTTATTTTATTTTGTTTCATTTATTTGTAAGTATTTTAATTAATATTTATTTTTGTCCAAAAAGTAAAGGGGCTACCCTACTTAACAGATGTCTGTCCTCTGTATTGTACGATGCTGCGTCAGAATATGGAAGTGAAGTGATGTGAGTCACCTGCGGCTGCCGGATGGATTTGCCCAGGGCAACATTATTATTCTGTTAAACAACCCATCATTACATACATATTGATGTACATGTATCATGTATGTCTGTATATTCATCAAAAAATATTACTGTAATTACTTTTATTTTATATCTCACATATCTCATATCTTAAATGGGACATCAAATGAGTACTTAATTACTTCACCTACCACTGTAACGAGAAACTCTAATGAGTCGCTTGAACACAGAAGAAGATAATTAAATAACCAATCAAAATAAAAGCTATTTTATGCTACCGCTCCCGAGAAATGTCCTTGTTGAATTTTCTTTAGATCGAGTGTAATATTTTTTTTGTACTCTAATTTTCTTTTTATTTTTCGGTAGATTAGGAGTAGGAAGCATTCGAACATAAGAAGACCTACATAATTCGAGTAGAGAAGTACGAACATTGTAACCATTGTACTATCCCTTCACAAACATGTATAAATAGATATAAATGAGAGAGACAGAGAGATAGAGAGAGTCCTTGTACATAAATAAAGGATTACTATAAAGTATATAAAGGATTACAATTACTAACTTACTGATCCTATTTGCTTGCTTAAAGACAGAGGCCGAGTATCTCTGTAGTAGTAGTAGTAGTAGGAACGGGGATCTTATGTAACATGCAAAAGTCTAAGCAGAATGATGCAGTGAAAAATGTGGAGTCTGCGGTTAAATATGTAATGAAATCAAGGTTGGAACAAATCGAAGCAAAATTCAAGAACCGAATTCAACCTCTTCCAACGAGAACACCCTAATAAAGCAGCAGCCTAAGAAGCAAAGTTCTGAAAGAGAGAGAAACTGAGGACTTCAACCACAGCAAGCTGACTTGGGTGCAACTTGCCCACCTCCAGCTGCATCTGGCTGATTCATCTTGATTGTTGATGGTTGCTGATTCAGACAATAATGTATTTCATCAATAACTCATCTGACTAGACCGACATCTTTAAATAATGCCAACTAAAAAGATCTGGAAATTTACCTCTGCCTTGCTCTCAGACTCGGAGAGCCTTTGCTTTATGTCCCTAGCTATCGAGAAGAAAACTTCTTCTACATTATGATTGGTTTTGGCACTCTGTACAAAGATAATACAATTTCAATTGCATATACATTAACTGTCTGCAAATGGAAAACTCCCAGACAGAGTACTCACAGTTTCGAAGAATTTTATCCCGTACTCATCTGCAAGTGCTTGACCCTTGGAGGTAGGAACAGCCTAAACAGCAGTAAGCAATAGGAATTCATACCACATACTTCCAGAGAGACAGAAACAGAAGTAAGAGTTGTCCATTTTGACATCTTCTAACAGTTAAACAAATCTTTCAAAAAAAATAGTAAATCCTATACTTCCTCGTGTTCTAGGAAAAAGTCAGCATGAGTCTGACATCTGCTCTGTTTTGACCAATTCATCAGCAAAACCCTATTTGAAAAACAGCTTTTCCAAACTATCAAATAATATCTGCATTAACCTAATAGTCATGAAAATATAAGTTCAAAATATAGTTTCTACTAACTCAGTCAGATGACAAGCTAAAACGTAAGTTCGCCCATGTCTGCAAGCTAGCCTCAAACCATAAGCAAGACATACAACTTGCCGAAAAAAAAAGTACTAAAACAAAGTTCAGAAAGGAACATACCCTTTTGCTTTCATCCATGTCAGCTTTGTTTCCTACCAATATCTTGTTCACATTGTCAGAAGCATGTTGTTCAATGTTTCTGATCCAGTTCCTAATGTCTGTAAAGAAAATCATATCATGTATGACTATAATCAGTAATATAAGCAACTGATGACTATTTAAGTTCTCCAAAAAATAACGGTTTGAGTATAATTATTCAAAATGATATGAATAAAAATCTACTCCCTCCGTCCCACTTATAAAGGGCCATTTTTTATTTATCTGAGTCTATTAAAATAATAAAATGGCCTTTTATAAGTGGGACGGAGGGAGTAGTTCTTTATTCTCCAGGACTATTTCTGTTATTTAACATGTTCTTTTTTTCCTTTTCAAGGGTGGATGCAGGAAACCCAGAGTTTCCATGTTTTCATATGGAATCCAAAAGTCTGTGAAGAGGGATAAGATGATTTCAGCAGAGCAGGAACTTTCTTAACAAGGATATAAAAGTAATGCAATTATTCAACCAGTTAGATTCCAGATATGACTGCCAGAACTAAAAGAATAGGAGGTATGGGTGGCACACCAGGCTAAGTAAAGCTACAGAATGAAGAAAATACATGCCAAGAACATAGATCAATAGATATAGGGGAAGAAGCCTTACTATTAAAGGATGCCTCATCAGTTACATCATAGACAAGTAATATGCCCATTGCTCCACGGTAGTAAGCTGGGGAGAATATTTTGCATGAGAACAACAGAATACATATGTACATTGTGCATGGCTTGTATGTAATTTGCAAATATATAAATAGTAAACATTACTAAATAGTGCAAATAAGGAAATACAAAAACCAAAACAAGCACTATTGATTCTTTAAGAGCTGGACTGCCCACTAGGAAATTAGTGAAATGATGAAAAGCCCATTCGTTGTGGTATGATAAGATTTGCTGATGATTTGTTTGAAAACGCTTCTAATCAAATAAACATGTAAATCTATTTTAAATCTCTGCAAGCTAGGCAATCTTGGAACATGAATTCATCAAGGTTTGAGTAGTAAAGAGAACGAGTACAGAGAAAATCAGAAAAACTGAAAGAAATGGAACCAATTTAAAAAAACTTCTCCACAACCACCGTAGAAACACAAGGAAAGAAATAAGACAACGATATGAACAAAGATCTGCTTTAGAGAAGGCAATTAGAACTTACCTGTAGTGATTGTTCTGAATCTTTCTTGACCAGCCGTATCCCAGATTTGAAGCTTGATTCGTTTGCCATCAAGTTCAACAGTTCTTATCTTAAAATCAATTCTATGGAGTAAATTATACGAACATTCAGTACCCATGCAAAGCAGTTTATATTTCTCTATGGACATAGAGAGCTTACCCGATGGTGGTAATGAAACTCGTCGTGAAAGAACCATCAGAAAATCGCAATAGGAGACAACTCTTACCAACACCTGTAGGATAGAGAACACAAGGCTAAACATAAACATAAGAAATAAAATATTTCTTTGGACATTCAAGTGTGACCAATCAAAAGCAATAGATATATTTGTTGCACACAAGCCAAATTATATCAAAGCCCAAGCAGTAGAGACTGCAAACTCCTCAAACCAAACTTGAAGCCAATACAAAGCAAGGCTGAGGAAATCACGGTGAGACCACAAATGACATTACTATCAGAATTAAGTAAAAGCTTGAAAGCAACAGGCAGAAAGCAGGATATTATATTGCTCAAAATTCAACATAATAGAAAAGGCCAGGATAAAATAGCAGGATACAATCTCTAAACAACCAACTCGAGAACTAACTCCTTTAACAAAGAACAATACCAGAAGTAACATATTGAATACCACAAATTCTTCTACATTGTCACCGCTCGTCATGCAACGCCCAAAAAATTTCTACTTCTTCACGAAATTTGAAAATTCTCCACTACCATTAATATCTAAGGATCAATAAGCCATAAAATGAATAAATTCGAACATATACCCATATTGAGCAACAGATCCGAACATAAATAGACTTTCTAAGACAAACACGGGCCTTCATACGATCAATTGAATCACGGATTCAAACATCAACGAACATCAACAAAAGGTAAAATAAACTATGGAATGAAATGTATCAAATGAAATCGAATGACGACCAACCGCTGTCGCCGATGAGGAGAAGCTTGATAAGACAATCGTAATCTGCTCGCGCCCTTGCCGGTGGTGCGGCCATTAAACCTCGCCGGTGGTACGGATTCCTTCACAATACGCCGTCGTTTGAGATTCTGTTCTATTTTTTTTTCCTCAGTGCGAATTTCACTAACCGCTCTTCGTAAAAATGAAAACTATCACAATTCTAACTCGCGAAAGATGGGGAGACAGACACGCACACGCCGTCCGTAGTTGCTATGGTGCGCGCCTTGTTTAGAGCGTACTTTAGGGAGATGATGTGCGCCGTGTTAACCCTCGCGCATGCTAGCAATATCAGCAAATTAAATAAAAAAAAAATGGGAAAGAAAATAAAATTAGAAAAAGGAAGAATGGAGGAGAAATCCGATACTCGAGGGTGCAAACTACACTATTAGAAGGAGACACGTGTCAATCTGCTATTCATCGCTTCATCTTTGTAAATTGTAAGTAGTACGGAGTAGTGCAGTTCTAAGTTTTTTTTTAGATGAAGCAATTAATTAATTAATATGATATGATAATTTGTAAAGTACTTCATCTGTCCTCCATTTAGTGACCTTCTTTTTTGAGCATGTGTGGCACGTGTTTTCACGCTTATCGTTGATGAGTTTTAAAATGAATTTTTGAAGTATTCTTTATTTTACGGGATACTACAAGTGTTGCAGTATCTCGTAAAAGAAAGAATACTTCAAAAAATCATTTTAAAAGTCATCAACGATAAGCGTGGAAACACGTGTCACACATGCTGAAAAAAGAGGGTCACTAAATGGAGGACGGAGATAGTACTACATTCTAAAGAATCGTCGCATTGAGAAGGTGTACTAGTAATTGATTCTTAAGAACAAAATTGCGTCTATAAAAATAAGATTTTTATTCATTTTCATCATGGATTGAAGTAGTAACGAGGAAATTTTCATTTTCTGAATACGAAAACTTTTTAATTATTTTATTTGAAGCACTGCTATTTGGCACAAAATTAATAGTTTACGATGAATGTTTTGCTTGAGCTATGTCCAAAGTCCCTAACACTAATATTTCGATTATGAATAGATCATATTATGTTGAAGTGTCGATTTTAAACACCGGCCATAGATATATGAAAAATAAAAAAGTATTTCTATCATATGCATATTTTAGAGTGGGAATCTTGAACAAAATTTAGGCATTGTGTCATGTGATTGGATACAAAATGAGATAAAATTGCGTGCGATGCAGCAAATAAAATTGCACAAGTTCAGAAGTCAAATTAGTAAATAGAAATATCAAGAGTTGAAAGGCGCAAGTGCGAAAGATTGAGTGTGGGAAAATACATGTTCTGACTTCAATCCCAATCTAAAACTCCAATCATAATGTTTCGAGTTTGAAAGCTTGTTTCTTTATTCCACCACAATCATTGGGATTTATGCAGCAATCAATTTCGGAGAGTCACTTCACCATATCATAGTTTTTCTTAAAATAAAAAAAAAAGTTCGGATTCAATTAAATTTTAACAGAATCCCTTTCAAAAAAGAAATACTCCGTACTAAAAACAGAAATTTCATTCATTTACTTGTACCAAGAAAATAAAAAAGAGGAAAGAGGTTGGTCAACCACATAAGTTCTAGTGTTATGTTATTCGACTAAAGAAACTATACTGAGATTTAAAATAAATTGCACTTAAATTGATTCCAAAGTCCTTAAATTATCAGATGTAATGATACTGAATCCAAACCAAAAAAAAACATTCAATATGAAATAATATTCAACATTCAGCTCAAATCAGAAGTATAATGTGTCCACCAAAATTTCTAAAGATGATAATCCTGAAATGTCTCATTTCATGAAGCCAAAAAGAGATGCACTTAAGCAATTCTAACTGCAACGGCAAATTCACTACCGATAAAGAAGAAAAAAGAGCCAGGCCTGTGACAGTACGACAGCTACAGCCATCTCATGATCCGCTTAGTAGAAGAACCCCAGTACTTTACCTCCAACATTTTTCCTACGAGCTTCTTCGTGATCCATGATACCAGCAGATGTAGTCAACACAATATATCCAAACTGCAAACGAATCAATAAATTTGGTTAAATCAGAAAAGATCTTTCAACTTTGATATGATAACTAGAACAGCATCAATGCACTATGATATGTCTCAAAAACTTATCCTTTGATGTTAATGTACACCATATTTTAACAATCCATAAATATATGAGTCGAAACATTTTTAAATGAATACAGTGAAATGAGTTGTGACCATTATTCTACCTGTCTTGATGGGAGCAGTCTAGCAGTCCAGGGCTCAATTTCCTTGACACCAACATCAAACCGAGGGCTAATGACGCCACACTTGTTTAGCCTTCCGTTCAATTCAACCACAATCTTTCCAGACCTGTGGTCATCAACATACTCGAACTCTCCGATGTATCCTGAAATAACATCGACAAGAAATACAGAGTTATTCAAGAAATGGGGAAAAAAAATCAAAATACAGCCTCATGATGCAAAAATAGTAGATATACCGTGCTTTTGCATGACGATAAGAAACTTGATGATGACCTTTGAAGAAGGCCTAATCATGACCTGACGTTTACCAATTTTTTCGGCATTATACATGCTCTTCAGAGCATCATTCAGAACGCTCACTCTCACCATCTTTTCAAGCTACCTGATTATAATAGCAAAATTAGTAAGCATAAACATAATTAAAGGTGCCCAAATATAAGTACAGGGAACTTCTCCACTCCACAAACATAAATACACTGTAAAAGATGCTTGAGAAGACATCATATAATGCATTGTTCCTGCTATAATTTGCATTTAACATTTTACAGCAAATGATCATGCCTACCTAGCACAGAGGATACATCAAACATGAATTTTAATGAAAAATTTGTAAAAAATTGCATAGCCACAAGTATTATATCAAAAATCACAAGTTCGATCCATAACCAAAGGTTTTATGCCTTACAAGAAAATGCAAAAAAAAAAAAAAAAAAAAAAAAAAAAAAAAACCTCAGCAACCTAGACGCATGAGCTAAACTTGAAATCAACGGATCGGTGTCTATGCATCTCTAACTAGAGAAACATCTAATTCGCGACTACTGTCATTCTACAGAAAAACCATTGCAGTTCTCTTAGCTTCTTCCTCCATCTATTTATTACTGAGATTTAAAACATGATGGTTTGATGCTAAATCATAAACCAGTAAATCCTCTTGCTTAACGGAAATATTTCTCAGTTAATTGAAAACAAAAAATCGAACATCTACCAATATATGATCCAATTCACCAGGCTGTAAATATAAAAAATCGACGATATAGATGAAGAAAGAGAACCTGTATGAAAGAGGGGAGGAGGGGGCCGCCGCTTCTTTCTTTTCTTCTGTTGGGAGAGGAGTAGAGAATTTTAACGGATTAGGGTTTTGGGGCTTTAAATCTCGTTTCTAATTTGTGAATTACCAATATACCCTTTTTATGTTTTGTCATCAGATTCTCGCTACCATTAATGGAAAAATTCAAATATAAACAAACGATCACCATCTAACCGTCCATCTGTAAAATACTGCATTTAGCTTTATTTCTTAAAGTTGCTCCAGTGACACTAAATAAAATTTGTAATTCCCTTTCAAAAAAGAAAAAGAAAAAAATAAATTGTAATTGCACTAAATAATATTGTAAATGTATATACTATACAGGGGATGCATTCTAGTGAAACCACCTCTAGTGTGAAATCTAGAAACCAATCTAAGACCATTCATATATATGGATCAAACGGTGAGGAATAAAAGATGAATGCATTTAATTAATGTCATTGTTGTTTAGTAAACGTGTATTAGAGGGTATAAGGGTCCAAATCAAATTTTAAATTAGGGATAAATCACGTCACCACCGTAAGAGTCGGGATTCTTCAAAAATCTTCTTTACTCTCTTAAACCCTCTTCTCCATATACCACACACTGAAGAAATTAGAACCCAGAACTCCAAGAACTCCAGAGATTAATAAATTTCGAAGGAAGAATGACAAAGTGCCGTAAAGATGTTCATATCGATTTCGATGAAATCAAGTAAATTGATGCATAAATCTTAATTTGTGTATAAATATGATCTTGTTTTTAGATTTTGAATTTCGAAAAAATATATAGAACAATTGTGGAATTTATGTTAAAAATTATTGCATAATATGAGTTCTATGGCATGTTTTTGTAATTAATTATTATATGGGTAACAAATTAGTTGATCGATTTTGTGAAAAAATTATTCTGCTTTAATGCAGCTTATCTGTCCCCCTTTATTTTATTTTTGTTGCATCGAAGATTATTACTGTTGCATTATCAAAAATTTCACTTGCATCACATATTCGTACTGTTGCATTTCATAAATAATTTGTTGCAATTACTGTTCGTTTTTTATCAGGTGAAGAAGAGGTTGTTAAAAAGGATAAAGGTTTGGAAAAGAAATGCAAAGGTAAAATATTCAGATTCTGCGAATTAGATTGTTGATGGATTTTAGCAGTTGTAATAGTTTAGTGTCATGAAATGTTGCATTTTTAGGTAGTTTTGGTTGCTTACATTAGCAAAACTGATGCATTGTACATGATATTGTTAACACATAATCAATTTTTATGAAGGTGGGAATAAGTGGAAACATGATTTACTTCCCAAGTCGGTGAAGTAGTTGAGGTATTTGAGGGCCAAAATATTGTGCAGCAACTGCAACTGCAGAATGCAACGAAAATAAGCAATGGATCATTGGCGTTTCTCAGAGCTACTACGTGTTTTGTTGGCCAAATAGTTCTTGACTTATTTAGAGTTTTGTTAATTCTTGAAATACAATACCAATATTTACATTTATGGTTTACACTTAATCAGTCATGCTTGTTTGTTCATTGAGAACGTTATATATTGTAATAATTCTGATTTCTAACAATAATTTCTTGAATAAAAAATGCAACACTATATACAAAAAAATGCATTATTATATGCATAAAATGCAATTGTTTAATAAAATAATACAACATTACATATAAAAAATGCAATTGTTTAATATAATAATGCTATACGAAAATGTCCCATTGCATATAAATAAATTCATATGAAACGAAATCCAAAAGAAATAAATAAATTTGAGAACTCTATGCAACACTAGCACAATTTCTTTCACCATGATTTCCCTTAAGCTTACATTTGTTACATCTCGTAGTTGGTTTCTTTGTATTTTATAAACTCTAAACCTTAAACCTTGACCCCTAAACCCAAAAAATGAAAATAAATAAATAAATAACCCTAAACCCTAAACCCAAAAATGTAAACCCTAAACCTTAAAACCTGATCGAGTAATATCTAAAACCTAAACACTAAACCTTAAACCCTGAACTGTAAACCCTAAACCATGAACCCTAAACCCGAACCCAAATTTTTTTGAAATAGTTTACATATGACTATGGTATAATTCCATATTTACGTTGCATATATGTCTTATTTTGTTGCACACGTGTATATGCAACAATATTTAAATGAAAAATATGTAATATTTCTTTCATCATGACTTCCCTTATGCATGCATTTGTTACATCTCGTAGTTGGTTTTTTTCCTTAAATCCTAAATCCTAAACCTTAAAATGTAAAACTTAAACCTTAAACCCTAAACTCGAAAAAATTGGAAATAGTTTACATATGACTATGGTATAATTCCATATTTATGTTGCATATATGTCTTACTTTGTTGCATATATGTATTATTTTGTTGCTCACGTGTATATATATGCAACAATATTTAAAGGAAACTTCCCAAAAAAAAAACAATATTTAAAAGAAAAATATGTAATACAGTATATATTTACATGATGAAATAAGAAAATAACATATACTGTAATATTAATTACGCAAAACACAATTAAACCACATTAACATATAATCTCTTCCTAAAAAAAATTAGTAAACAAAAGTAAAGCAATATGTTGATCGAAAATTAATAGTTAATAAAATTAAAATAAACAAATACCATATTAAATTACAACTACCTACATAGATAAAGCAAATGATTGTTAACCAGCATAATCAAAACCCCAGTATCCTTAAAGACACTTAAAAATCAATTAATCGTAAGAATACGTTAGAACATATATATTCGTTGATTATGAATTATAAAATAAATAAACAAAAACAAACATGATAAAAAACGGACGTAATTAAAGATTTGTGAAGCAAGTTATTTTAAGAAAACACGTGTCAAGCAAATCACGTGAAATAAGGAAAGGAGCGGAAGGGAGCAGTTACATCATTTAATAATAAAGACATAATTACCCTAATTATTAAGCTAACAATCATTAATATATCTTAAAATATTAAACTTTCCAAAATTTCCTGACCATTAGATTCTAAGAATCAAGGGCTCCTATTGGTTTCTAGTTTTCACACTATATATAGTTTTCATATGATATATTCCCTATACTATACAAAATATTTAACTTGCAAAAATACTTATGTAATTAAAATTATATCTCAAAGGGTAGTACACGAGCCGAACTGAGTTGATCGAATAAGTCGTGCTCAAGCTTAACCCATTTTAGTGTCGAGCCAAACTTTGAACTTCATTTATCTAATACTTTGAGGTTCATGAACTTCATCAAGCCAAAATAAGTTTTTAAAATTTAGAAATTTTTTTTCACAATAAATTGTTTATAAATACTTGTGATGTTATTCACAACAACAAGATATATTCACTACAATTTATCACAGTAATTATAACAAATAAGATTAGTTAAAGACTTAATGTAATCAATATATATACACACACACGTAGAATTTGGTCCATATAGAAATAAGTTCTAGTGCGAAAAATAAGAAAATATGTGGACTATTAATCTTAGTTAGATTATGGTTGATATTGATTTAAGCATGATTACAAAATATAATAAGCATAATTTTATTTAAACATCAATTTGTACATTAAAAGGCTCAATCCTATTATAAAGCGTAATTCTATTTATATTTAAGCATGATTTTATATAATTTTAAGCATTGTTCTTATTTTCTCACGCCGGGATTTATTTGTATATGAACTCTTCCACACACACACACACACACACATATATAGGGAACGTTTCGTGTGTAAATAAATCGTGGCGTGTTAAAATGAGAAAAATGCTTAAAGGTATACAAAATCATGCTTAAATATACATATAATTATGCTTATTATATAATTATGCTTTTTAATGTATAAATTGATGCTTAAATAAAATCATGCTTTACTTTGAAATTATGCTTAAATCAATGATAGCCATAGATTTGACTAAGATCAATAGTCCAGATTCATTCCTATTTAACACGTCAAGATTTATTAACATATGAACTATATATATATATATATATAGAGAGAGAGAGAGAGAGAGAGAGAGAAATGATATGCTACTATCCCATTCGTTGGCCACCCTTGTGAGCACCTTCGTCGTTTTTTCACTTTGTAATTACTTTTTTTGATTTTTGTTGTTATTTTACGTTCTAGTATCTTAGAAATACATAAAAAATCAAAACTCAAATTGTCTTATTATTTATTTTTTAAAGTTAGACGGAAAAAAGAACAATTACTCATACAATGTAAATGAAGCACCAAATTCAGTAAAATATGAATTAGAAGGCTAGATCATAAATAATAATTCAAATCCGTTTAGAATCTAAAGAGTAGCTACTCATGATCAAGACAAATCACAATCAAAATAAAATAAATTCATTAAATGAAAGTGGACTAGAGTGATTTGGAGAAGAATTATTGGGTTTGATCTATAATCTCTACCTTTAGCTTCCACCCAAGTATAAAATGCTAAAAATAGAAAATATCTAAGCGTTTTAGGGTTCTAGACTTAATGGGAAATGAATGATGATGAAAAAGGAAACCATCTCCTCTATTTATCGTAGCCTAGGCCGTAGGGAAGGAAAAAAATTGGCAAAAAGAGGAAAAAATGTGTCTTGAGAGTTTAAAAATCGAAACGGCGACCCACACATGTGATACTTCATTTTCATGGTTTAGCGCCCTTCGATTGTAGTTGTTGCCCTGTGTCTATGGTCATTTGTTTATTGTTCTTGTTTTGAGGTTTAAGGAATGAGTTAGTTATTTTAGGATTAGTCAAATTTATTTTTATTTTTTTTTCGCTTTTAGCCTTTATGTTTTCGAAGTTTCATTACTTTTTGTTACTTGGATTTTGTTATCAAAGAATTGTTGATAAATTTTGCCTTTGATGATTTTCGTTCATGAGTTGATGTGTACTTTCAAAACTATATGATTGCATTATTTTGTGTTACATTGATGAGAGATGTTAATTTTGGTCTCCAGTTAGTTTCGAACGGTGCCTTAACCAGGGGCGGACCCATGTAGGAACAAGGGGGTGCATGGGCACCCTCCATTTTTTTTTCTTTCTTTTTTATAACTATAATTTTGATAAATTTTGAAAACAAATACACTACAGCTCCCTCGGCCTTGTCCCGGCTCCCCTCGACATTTTCTTCTGGGTCCGCCTTGGCCCTTACGGTCTGCCTATGTTTGTAACGGTCGGGCTTCTCTTCAAATCTGGTACCTAATCTTGTGTCTTCCTTTATTCTTATCGTTCATTGTTTGGGGAGCAATTGAAATTGCAATTTTTTTTATTTTTGAGCCATCTGAATATTTTCTGCAGTTTATTTTCATGACTTCTTCAAAATCGGTGCTAGAATTACGTTGAATGAATGTACCTTGAGTGGACGCCGGTAGAGTTTGTCGTGGACGGCCTTCTCTCGAAACACGGTAACTGATCTTGCTTTGTCTTTTATTCTCATGGTACATAGTTTCAGAGTTGATTGAAATGAAATTGTTTGTTATTGGGTTTGTGAGAGGATAATGCGTATCAAAACAATTCAAAATAAAAAATGAATCGATTCTGCTTGATGTGAAAAATAGAACCGAGAATTAATTGTTACAGAGCCTATCGAATTGTTTTCTCTATAAAAAGAATGGAGATAAGCTTACTATTTGAATATTTTCTATTTCACTTCCTAATTATTTTTTTACTATTTTTGTTTGCTTTGCAGTTTAGATGAGGACTTAATTTCACATGCATTGAGTTTACCAAAATGGAAGAAAGAGATAAAACATTTTCTTGGTTCACTCGCAGATTTGTGTTTAATTGTTTGCTTATGCTGTTTGAGTTTAATTAAATGATTTTGCTCTGGATTGTTTGCTTGATTTGGTTCACTTTACGTTGATGGTACTTAAGACCGGTAGAATGGTGTTAGAGCAGAGTATGTGTTGTAAGTTGTTGATCACCTAGAATACACCACTTTATTAATTAATTAAATTAGGGTGATGCTATTCGGCCATAATGTGGCCGGCATAATTTTAGTTATTTTTTTTAACATGTAATAATTTATATATTTATGTCAAACTTTTTTTAGATTATAAGAAACCTCAAAAGTGATTTTTCGTATAATTTATGTATTTTTTTAAAATTACCCTTTAATTATTTGATAATTTTGATTATTTTAAAGAATTTGTTACTTTTTATTTAAAAAAAGAGAAAAATATGTAATTTTGGGGGGATTTTTTTTTTTGAAATTCAAATATAAAAGTAATTAATTATAATAATAATTTATTATTTTTAAAATGACATATATTATGAAAAATGTTGTTGTGTGGCCGGCCACATTATGGCCAAATATCATTATTGATTAATTTATTTATTTCATTTTTTGGTATAGTTGCTTTTCTGTTAATGGCTTAAGGGACGCAGGTTTAGTGAGTTTTTTTAACCTGTTTACTACAGTTGATCCAGAATTGACTGCAATTTCAACAGACTAGCGATATCCGGCGACGTGATCTCGCATTTGATAGTAACAAAGATTGTAATTGAGTTTATAAAAACGAAAGAAATAAATTAAATTTTTTGCTTAGTTCATGTCAGATTTTGTGTTTAATTGTTTGCTTCTACTGTTTTTAATGGATCGATGCGCTATCGAATTGATTTGGTTTTACTTTATGTTGATGGTGCTTAGGACCAGTAAAACGGTGTTTTGGAAGAGTAGACAAGTTAGATTTGAATAATAAAAATAATATTCTCCAACTCCCTTTGTTCTCTCTCAATTTTTATCACGTCTGCCACTATAGAAAAGAGTAGAGGAGTCTCTTCCTCTTCCTTCATCTCTCATAGGCCCGTAAAGGTTAGTTGGGTTTGAGATTTAGAAATGTAGTTTGTTACT
>CM038115.1:17597190-17724357 GCA_001642375.2 Mentha longifolia | reverse complement strand
ACTTTGATAGAAGTAAAAAAGACAGCCATTAAAGAATTTCTACCCTTTGAACTATTTACCGTTGTAACTATCCAAGTACTACATTTTTGTTGAAATGACTATCAACATGAATATTTTGTGAAAAAAATGAATCTTGCATTTATTATGAGTGTATATATAGAGAATCTTATTAAAGTAGTAGGCATGAAGTCCCAGTTTGAATGTCAATATTTATATAGTATAATTTGTAAATTGTGTGGAATTTAATTCTGCTGGTACATTTACAGGAGTCTAAATTTGGAAGTTGCAGAGAAAGAGATAGAAAAGCTGAAAGCAAAATGCATACCAACAAAAACAAAGGCACACTCATGTACCAGAAAAGAAGGCCATATCGTGCAGTATTAGTATACAATTAATGGTTATACCTCAGTAGCAAGTAGTAATATGGAAGGTAGTAAAATTTATGTAATTAATATGATGGTAATTTCTCATTCCTTGTATTTAACCACGTTGAACCAATTTCTCTATTGCATTTTAGTGTTCATCTCTTATAATTGTATATTGGGATGATCAGCCCCGGTCATGAGATTTTAGGGGCCCTAAGCGGAAAAGTAATTAAAGGCCCCTTAAATTAATAAATTTTAATTTTTTTTTCTCACATATGCAAATTAAATCTGGAATATAGAAAAACATAATATATAGTATTACTTGGAGAAAAAACATATAAAGTATTGCATTCCATACAAGTTACAACTTTTTTTTCTCATACTCTGCACATACTCTACATGAATATATATAATTTTTGCTCTCTCAATATTAAATAAAAATAAAAATTTATAATCATGAATCGAGTACATAGTAGTATATTATAAGGGCTCGTTTGGTAAGGATATGGCTTGATAACAATACCTAGACAGCAATGCCTAGATAACAATACAATCCAGTGTTTGGTAGATTATAATAAAAACCCGTATAACATTAAAATGTTGTTTGGTAGAAATGATTAAAACTCATACTAACTTTTGAAATTAGTTTTGAAATTACAAATATATCCATGATTATATTCATCTAATATATCCTTACATTAGTTTTGAAATTACAAATATATCCATGATTCATCTAATATCGCTACCTCTCATTTTTTCACTGAGAAATCAATATGCTGAGAACAACTCTCAAAATAGCGAGACAAAATCAAGGTGAGAAAACCAATTTCCTTCACCTTCTTTGTTAACAGCTACAATGAGGTCAACAAGCTTACCAATTTTTTGTGTTGAATTCGAATTTTTAGGTCGATCTCGTATCTGCTTCTTCTTCTTCGATCGAAGCGGATGAACTCTATATTTGCACCAGATTTGCAGAGATGAGGAGGTAAGGAAGACGGGGGGTAAGGAAGAGAAATAAACAAAATTTATGTCGATTAATGTTCAAGTTTGAATCTTATTAGGGGGGGGGGGGGGGTCGGCATATTGTTATCAGTCGTAAATAGTACAAATACCAACATGCCATATATTTACACTGGACTTCCTTGTTTACAATACTTGATACCAAACAATGTGATAAGTCCATATTATTATCTAACATAGGATTTATATAGCCTACCAAACCAGCCCTAAAAATTCCTAAATTCCCTATAATTTGTAGAGAAGCAGAAAGATAAAACTTCAAAAGATAGAAGAAGACTAAGAAATCTATCATAGAATTTTTTTGTAAATTATTTATTAAAATGATGTAAATATAAGAAGAAAATAACGAGGTACATTAATAACCAATAACCAAAGACTTCTTCCCAAAACCCACAAAACCCAAGAGAGAGAGGCATGACTAGTGAGGGGAGAGAGAGAGAGACGGAGATTAGCGTGAGAATATAAAGAGACTACTGAATTAAATGGGCCCTTCACGGTTGGATTGCTACAAAAAAATGAATATGGGTTCTATTTTATATACCATATTAATATAAAGATGTTAATTTTTTTGGGCCCCATTTCGGCTTGGGCCCTAGGCGGGTGCACTCCTCACCTAGGCCCAAGACCGGGCCTGGGGATGATGACCACATGTTAAACAGTGTTCTAAAACTTGCTAGACGTTAGTAAGGCGGTTAGGGGCAATTAGCGTCTAGGCAACAACTAGGTGGGAGTTAGGCGGTGCCTAGGCGGATTATAATTATAATGCATATTTTTTTTTACTATTTCTGCACTATTTCCTACAGCACAAACTATATAAAAGGTTATAACATATCTAATCAGTAGTTCGGATTCCACAAACTTAAGTCTTCTACATAAAGATCAAAGTCTACGACAAATTTTCATATATTTAAAAATGATATCCATTGTTATAACCTAATATCCATGACTTTTCAAATATATATAATCTAATCTTCAAGTCTTCCAGTCCCGACTAGCCTGTCTAGACCCGCCTAGGACCGCTTAGACCCACCTAGGACCGCCTAGGCACCCGCCTATGCGCCGATTAATTCATCGCCGCCTAAAGCCAACCGATTTGCCATTAATCGGGACAGTCCGACACATACTAGCGCCTAGACGCCTTCTAAGCGGTCAAGTCGGCGTTAAAGATTGAAATATAAGAATCTTGGACCTAAATGCATATCATGCTTTGAACTTCCATTTTACATTGAGCGTTTTTTTTTTTTAATAGATAAATGATATTCACTCCGTCCCACTCGATTTGACCTACACATTTTGGGTACAATATTTAAGAAAATATGTGTTAGGAGTAAAAAGTGGAGGCATGCCTCTTTTAATTGCAATGGTTAATAATTTAAACAAACTACTTTTGAAAAAAAATGATGGGCCAAACACTTTTAATTACAACTAAATTGGACTTGTCTCACCAAATTTAGAAATGAGCCAAATCAATTGAGACATCTCAAAGTAGAAAATCGACCAAATGGGCCGAGAGTTTGGGACAAAGAGAGTATATGATTAGATTTCAAATTTTATCATAATTGAATTTGTTCATCTCATTCAACTTAAATTATAAAAGCGAATGAACTCTAAGAAAAACCATAAATGAAAATAACCATAAATCTCTTCCAAGACTCCACAAACATCTTTGAGAAATGTACAATGGAGTCTCAGGATGAGCACTGAATTCTTTTTGTTCTATACAAAAAAACTTGCTAAATAAATGTGTTTTTGGTAAAGGGAATTTTTAATAAAATTGGCACCCAAAGCATATAAATATTACCCTTGTTGAGATGTTCGCTTATTTTATCTTATTTTATAATAAAACTATTTATCTTTTTATTTTTGTAAAGTTGGTTTGTTAGTGTAACAGTCGTGAAAAATCCGTCTCGTAAAATTGAATTTTTAATTTTATTTAAATCAAAATTCGAGCTACGATTTATTATTAGTAGCCGAGTAATGAGATGAATATTAAATACAAGCTCAATATTATTTTTAGCAACCTCATGTTCTGTCGAGCTATTTATAATATTTAATTAAGAAGTGATATCCGTAAATGAGAGGCATCTAACGACCTTATGTTACGATCCGGAGTAAGATTAGAGATCTAGCATGATTGGATAAGGCTAACAAGTAAGATAAGCGAGCTCAGAAGAGCTAATGAATAATGATGAATTAATTCCGGCTGCAGTTGCAGTCTAGTTAATTACGGGAGTAACGAAGGTGCTATTCGACGAGCATGAGTGTCGAGCATGATATGATGATAGATGTGAGATGATTTATGTGACTACATGATTAATTGTTTATGTGATTAAATGTGAAGAATGATTTATTTAATTTAAGTGATCCAAAATCACTATATGTGGATGGTGTTCAATTAATTGAACACCATATGTATTTTTTATACATTAATAGGAGTAAGATTAGAAGCATAAAATGAGCTATTAGTGTATAAGTGATCACCAAGTAAGAGAACAAGTGAGAGAAAATAACATCACCTAAGAGACAAGTGTCAAAGTCTAGATGATGTGGAGAGAGTATAAATAGCAAATTAAGTCAACAAAGTCTTCATTTCTTCACCCACGCATCAAAGCTAGTGAGAGAAGCTCCCACATCTCTCTACACATCCGGCCACCCCTCCTCTCTCTTCAGCCGTGCGCCGCCATCAACCACCTGCCGGAAATTACCTCCGGCGACCGGTGACCACCTCCGATCGCCGTCAAACTTTGCACGTCCACCTTATTCGACCTATAGATTACAAATTCGGTGTCCATTTTTCCATTTAAGGGTTGCAAATACTGCATGCAAGCTCCGAAAGTTTGAAGTTGAGGAGTTGTTCGATCATTTCACTTTCTTGAGGTATAATCTTTGATCTCTTGATGTAATGAATCTCGAACTAGGTTGTAGAGTAAGATTTGAACATGTCAATGCATGATTCATATTCGGCCTTGAGATGAAAGTTGATCTATAGTTTTAATTCCTTCATATTTGTTATCTACACAACCTTGCGAGTACATTGATGCCAAAATTATGAAAAATTATCGATAAAATCTTTGATCCCTTCCGAGCCTCTGAAACTTTAATATGTTGATGTTATTACTTCGATTTTGATGTTTCCAGCCTTGTTTCATGAATATAGAGCTCGTAGGGTGATGTTTATATTGATGAATTTCAAAGATGAACATTGCCAAATTTTCTAAATTTTATCCCTGATCTTGTGAGCTCGATTCCCAGAAATCCGTGACATATTTTAGCTTGATTCTTTTTTCCTATCAAACTTCATGATCTTAGCTTTCTAATGATATGTCGCACGCCTTCATCCAAGTTCGTATGAGCTTGCAATGATGATTTGAAGTTTATATGTCTAATCTGGAAATTCTGGAAAAATCATTTGTCACCCTCGAACCTGATCCATATTTTTCACCACGATCCTCTGTTTATTTTCAAGAGGGGTAAAATACGAAAGTTTTTCTATGTTTTCTGAGATTTCTATTGATATAAAGTGCACCAAAATGGTTAAGTATCGAGCAAGTTATCTTAGCTCAAAGTTGATGTCTTGAACTCGTCAAATTCTAATTTTCAGATTTTAAGCCCTTCAAGGATGAGTTAATTTCTCCGAATCCTTACGTGCACAACTCCTGAATTTTAAATTTGTTGTAGCTCCATGTCTTGGCTTTCTAAATCAATTGATTATGCCCTTTACTTAGTCATTTGTGAATATTAAATATTTTCCCTAAGTATCGCCAAAGTTGCTCCTTTGTTAGAACTGAGCCAAAGATCGAACCATAGTTTATGATGTGTTCATTCCTGGATCTCATAATTGATTACATGTGAAAGCTTATCTTCTTAGCTTTCCATCCATATGTTTTGTGCCCTCATTGATGATCAAATGATCAAGTTATAGCCGATTCTTTCAAACATGACAAATCTGCCAAAGCTCATTTCAAGCATCCAAGTTATATCCACTCTCGAGCCATTACATGTTATTCCAGCCTTGATCATTGATCCTCAAGGTTGCTTAACCCCTTGTATTCGTTCTCACACCCCTTAATAAATAAGGTTAATTAATTAAGTATGAGATAAGATGAGAATTATAAGATGAAGTATAAATATAAGTAAAAGTAAAAGTATAAGTTAAGTTAAGCTAGAGGCTAAGTATTAAAAGATTGAGTGAGAATAAAGGGGACATGATTATGAACTAGTGTCAATGTGTTATATATACGTGAATAGGTTACTAGCTATGAAGACGAGGCAACGAGCGGAGCCGGAGTTGATTGCTTACTTTCTTGCTTGCCTACTTGAGCTTTATTTTCTGTATATATAAATGTTTTATAAAGCTCGTATGTTATGATTTAAATATATGCATGAGAAGCATGTTTATAAATGTTTAGACTTGTCAAGTTTTGAGCGTGCATTTACCAGTCTACAAATAACTGGACGATATCGGTCCAACTAAATCAAGATGTTAGTTGAGTATGCGCACAAGAATGGTAAGGTGCTCGAGAGGGTGGCCAGCCTCTTGGCAAATCTCTTCTTTATAGACTCGGGTATGTCATGATTGCTTACGGCTGCACATGTTTATGAATGAGCATATAAAAATGTAAGAGCATGCAAAATGATTTTCAAGGTGCAGCTCAGGTTCTTTTTTAAAATCCCTGAGTTTGCTTACGATGGGCAAGTCTATGTGTATAGCCTAAGTGACATTGCTATTGGGCGACAAGCTCACTAAGTACAATCAATGTACTTACGTCATGTACGTATTTCTAAACGTGCAGGTTTACTGGAAGCGATGGGATGAAATGGAGATAAGCCGAAGATTGAGATATTATAGTTGTAGCCCCGTGACACGTGTCTCCACACATGTGTCACAACTATGCTTGCGCAATAGATTCCAGTTTGATAAGTTCATAAGTAAAAGATGATTAACAATCATATTGATGTTCAATGTAACTAAGTAAGATATAAGTGGAAATTTAAGAGTCATGATGTATTCTTAATTAACGTTTAACCCTTCTTTCATTAAGCATTTCAATCCCTTGAAGTATGATAAGTCGAAGTGCTAAGATGTACATTAAACTCCTTGAATTCCTTCACACCTCACACTCAAACCATTCTTCGATTTGTTTCCTTCTTCAATCATCCTACTTCCTTCGTAAACTAATGGCAAGTTGTGAGGTATTTTTTTATTTTTATTTTTTAATCAGGCAAACATAACACACTCACACACCCGAGGTAACTCGAACCCTCGACCTCTTGGTTGGAGAGGAAGCATCATATAGTTGTGAAGTTATTACTCGCTCATCGGCACCTTTTAGCATTCCACCCGTAGCGCATCCATTCACGACGGATATTTTTGCATGCTCTGGAGGTCGGGACATTACATTAGAAAGTCCACATAACAATTGCTCTTAACTATATGATTAAATCTAAGCAAATGTGAAGACAAACTTTACAATAAATTCAATAAAATTGATAGCGGAAAATAAAAACACAACTCAATAAAATAGATATGCACTTCTCAAATGCCTTGATTGGATATAGAAAGTCATTGAATACGTAGGCTCAATGATAGTTGGAATAGTTGTTGCAGATAGAGGCAACGAACTTAGAGCATCCCCAATGCCGAGACATTCTCTGGGAGAGAGTCCCTCCTCAAAATCACTCCGGTGCACGATCTCTCTCAGGGGCTCCTTCCGATTTTTTTTTTCCTTTATTTAATTTCTTTTATGCAATATATTCAATTTAAAAAATTGGAAATTTGAAAATAATTTATTTTATTGAATTTATAAACATCATTACATAAAAAACAACATAAATTAATAATTAAAAATGCAAATTAAAAAAATTAAAACTGCTAATTATGAGCAAAACATGATCATAATTCTTCGACCAAATTGCTCCCGAGAAGGGCGTGCGTTCATGGGTCATGTAAATAGGCTGTGCGTTTGATGTAATCCCAAAAATGAGAATGAATTTGATAAGGTGTGAGAATTGAGATGAGGGAGTAGAGTATTTATAGGATTTTTTATTTTTTTTTTTTTTTTTTGCAAATTACTGTTGAAGACCAACGGATATAACCTAATTTTTAATTTTTTTTCATCTGAAAATTCGTTTAAAAAAAAAAACTAATTATGACGTCCTTGCTGACTTCTCATGAGGGCTCGGAGGGGGATATCTCTTACGAGACTGCATGGCTCTCTGAGGAGCTCCCAAGCACGGACCGGGGCTCGGAGGTTGCGGCAAGCCCGAGCTCTCCGGTGCTTTGGTGATGCTTTTAAAAGCAACCGCCTTGAAATTTTCTCAGGAGCACCTAATAGATGTAATATAACCATAATAAATTTTAAATAAAATCAGATGTGATATGTCGGCCAACACAAAATAATATAAAATATTTGAAAGTACATTCCAGCACACCAATAGGTTCCAATTTTTTGCCGCCATTTAATTCTAAAACAAAGATATTACAAAAATAAGTTAAAGACAAATGTGCAATCAATGAGTCACATAAAAGAAACAAAGGCTCAACACTAAATAACCTTGAGTAGAGAGAGCACATCTTTTTCATGACATAATCGATACCACAACACAAGAAATCTAAAGCTCTTCTAGTTTGCAATAATCAGGCTTTGGATGATAGGAAATAGATTAATATCCATATTTTAACTTACTTTTCATATTGTTTTTCTTTAGCTCGGTGTACATGTGATAACTGCATCGATACACTGAGTGCAAGGAATATATTAAACAATCCATAATCAAGAAATAAGTAAGTTCAACCTCAACCATAAACACATAACATTTTAAGAGGAATTGCATTTTTTTTTTTGTGCTTTTAAATGCATTCATGGAAATATAACAAGAAACAAAACTTTGGTGGTAAAAGATAAGTGCAAACAAAGCCACGAGTCAAGCGAGAGATAGTAGCGCTTGTATTACTAATTTGTTTCTTTAAGGTGTGTAGTTCACGACAAGTTTCTCAAAGTCTAAAGGTGTGTTTGTATTTAATTTTATATGAAAATCAATTCATTAGAAAGCTTAGATGTAAAGTAAGATATATAACATCACATACTTCATCTTCCTATTGAAAAAGAAAAAGAAAAAGTTTAGCACTAAAGTTCCAACCATAGAACGCTATAATTGCAATTCATGTTTCAGCTACATGACAAACTATGGCTATTAATAGTTTAGCCATAGACATACTGAAGAAGCATATCAACTGAAAATTTGATTGTCACACTTCACATATCAAGTAAAATTTATGAGCCATACCAACAATCACGACTTATTTGACTAAGATCTAAGTAAAGTTATTTGAAATTAGAATTCAAAATAAGAAACTACTCTCTATATAATTTCGTCTATATAGATTGCAAGCATGGATACACATATTTATATAAATGTATAAATAAGAAAATGTAATTTTTATTAAGCGGATATTAAAGGTGGATAGCACAAACTTATAGAATGCATACAATTCAAATACTTGTTCCGTCCCAATTTTCTTGACACATTTCTTGAGTATATGTGAGTATAAAATAATAGAAATGTAATAAGAAAAACGGGATGGATGGAGTATATGATTGCAGGCTTAGATGCAAAGAGACGTGAATATAAGTTGCTGAAATAGTGCATAAGCTAAAGAAAAATGGTGGAAACCTATTGTATTTTGCAAATGGGATGCACAAATATTTTTCATAATAGTGAAATAATAGAGCAAAAAATAAATACAATAAATCTTGAAGAAATTTGATAAATGTATATGTAGGTGGTTCTCGCATGCATAATAATCTCATTGCATTCTAAAATAGGCTAATCCGTTGAAATTACAAAATCACATGGAACTAAATTGATTTTGAGCATATGATAGGTAAATCTTTTTTTGTGAAACTCAGTACTTCTAATTTTTCCCTTTCCCAACCATGAAAACACACTTGAAAATATGAAACTTATTTTCTATATTCAGAGCAATGTTGATATCAAGAGCATATGCTTACTTGAACTTGGATGTTGCAGTTGTTGGAGTTGGAATTTAACCTTTTCTACTCCAAGTTGATGAACCGCTTGTACAATCACATGGATGTACTCTAATACATCAATCTCTCAAATACCCTTAAACTAAATTAAATTGACAAATAGGGTTCCAACAAACAATCTTTATGGGACCACAAGTGGGTAAAGCATAAGGGCACCGGCTTAAGCAAATCGAAGACTCAAACTAACAATCTCACAGTAATACAACGTAATGACAACCTCAAAAAATCTGAAGACAAAATGCATATAACCAATCCCGTCCTAATTCTTAAGTAACAAACTACATTTCTAAATCTCAAACCCAACTAACCTTTACGGGCCTATGAGAGATGAAGGAAGAGGAATAGACTCCTCTACTCTTTTCTATAGTGGCAGACGTGATAAAAATTGAGAGAGAACAAAGGGAGTTGGAGAATATTATTTTTATTATTCAAATCTAACTTGTCTACTCTTCCAAAACACCGTTTTACTGGTCCTAAGCACCATCAACATAAAGTAAAACCAAATCAATTCGATAGCGCATCGATCCATTAAAAACAGTAGAAGCAAACAATTAAACACAAAATCTGACATGAACTAAGCAAAAAATTTAATTTATTTCTTTCGTTTTTATAAACTCAATTACAATCTTTGTTACTATCAAATGCGAGATCACGTCGCCGGATATCGCTAGTCTGTTGAAATTGCAGTCAATTCTGGATCAACTGTAGTAAACAGGTTAAAAAAACTCACTAAACCTGCGTCCCTTAAGCCATTAACAGAAAAGCAACTATACCAAAAAATGAAATAAATAAATTAATCAATAATGATATTTGGCCATAATGTGGCCGGCCACACAACAACATTTTTCATAATATATGTCATTTTAAAAATAATAAATTATTATTATAATTAATTACTTTTATATTTGAATTTCAAAAAAAAAATCCCCCCAAAATTACATATTTTTCTCTTTTTTTAAATAAAAAGTAACAAATTCTTTAAAATAATCAAAATTATCAAATAATTAAAGGGTTAATTTTAAAAAAATACATAAATTATACGAAAAATCACTTTTGAGGTTTCTTATAATCTAAAAAAAGTTTGACATAAATATATAAATTATTACATGTTAAAAAAAATAACTAAAATTATGCCGGCCACATTATGGCCGAATAGCATCACCCTAATTTAATTAATTAATAAAGTGGTGTATTCTAGGTGATCAACAACTTACAACACATACTCTGCTCTAACACCATTCTACCGGTCTTAAGTACCATCAACGTAAAGTGGAACCAAATCAAGCAAACAATCCAGAGCAAAATCATTTGAATTAAACTCAAAACAGCATAAGCAAACAATTAAACACAAAATCTGCGATGAACCAAGAAAAATGTTTTATCTCTTTCTTCCATTTTGGTAAACTCAATGCATGTGAAAATTAAGTCCTCATCTAAACTGCAAAGCAAACAAAAATAGTAAAAAAATAATTAGGAAGTGAAATAGAAAATATTCAAATAGTAAGCTTATCTCCATTCTTTTTATAGAGAAAACAATTTCGATAGGCTCTGTAACAATTAATTCTCGGTTCTATTTTTCACATCAAGCAGAATCGATTCATTTTTTATTTTGAAATTGTTTTGATACGCATTATCCTCTCACAAACCCAATAACAAACAATTTCATTTCAATCAACTCTGAAACTATGTACCATGAGAATAAAAGACAAAGCAAGATCAGTTACCGTGTTTCGAGAGAAGGCCGTCCACGACAAACTCTACCGGCGTCCACTCAAGGTACATTCATTCAACGTAATTCTAGCACCGATTTTGAAGAAGTCATGAAAATAAACTGCAGAAAATATTCAGATGGCTCAAAAATAAAAAAAATTGCAATTTCAATTGCTCCCCAAACAATGAACGATAAGAATAAAGGAAGACACAAGATTAGGTACCAGATTTGAAGAGAAGCCCGACCGTTACAAACATAGGCAGACCGTAAGGGCCAAGGGCGGACCCAGAAGAAAATGTCGAGGGGAGCCGGGACAAGGCCGAGGGAGCTGTAGTGTATTTTTTTCAAAATTTTATCAAAATTATAGTTATAAAAAAAAAATGGAGGGTGTCCATGCACCCCCTTGTTCCTACATGGGTCCGCCCCTGGTTAAGGCACCGTTCGAAACTAACTGGAGACCAAAATTAACATCTCTCATCAATGTAACACAAAATAATGCAATCATATAGTTTTGAAAGTACACATCAACTCATGAACGAAAATCATCAAAAGGCAAAAATTTATCAACAATTCTTTTGATAACAAAATCCAAGTAACAAAAAGTAATGAAACTTCGAAAACATAAAGGCTAAAAGCGAAAAAAAAATAAAAATAAATTTGACTAATCCTAAAATAACTAACTCATTCCTTAAACCTCAAAACAAGAACAATAAACAAATGACCATAGACACAGGGCAACAACTACAATCGAAGGGCGCTAAACCATGAAAATGAAGTATCACATGTGTGGGTCGCCGTTTCGATTTTTAAACTCTCAAGACACATTTTTTTCCTCTTTTTGCCAATTTTTTTCCTTCCCTACGGCCTAGGCTACGATAAATAGAGGAGATGGTTTCCTTTTTCATCATCACTAGTGTTGCCCGTCCGGCTTCGCACGGATAAAATTTTTCTTTCGTCCATCACTTTACTTTTACTTTTCTTTTTTTTTTAAATGTATAGAAAGTATTATTTTTCTTTGACAAAATCTAGAAAATGTAGGAGTATTATTTTATAAAGTTTAATACTATTTATATATAATATATTTCAAAAATCATTTAGCAATTTCTATTGTCGGTTCATGTGTGCAAAACGAAGGTTAAAAATAAACTAAAATAAAATAAATGGTTGGGGTGAATTTACACCCTTACAAACACAGAAATCAACGTACAAAACACAATTTATATTCTTTCATTCCAAGTAGCCTCCTCACTTACCCTCTAAAGTCTAAACACTAACAGCGACAGTTTTTACAGCGTCTAGAATCTTCCTTAATTGTTTTATCATTAATTTATTCTTCATCTTTCTCACAGCTTATTGTTTTCTCTATTCTTCGATTTAATTTCTCACTTTATTTCAATAGATTTTTTTCTCTCTCTATGATCGTTCTTGCTCTCCTTTTCCTTTCTGTGTAATCTCTTTTAGTTTTAGTTGTATAGCAATTTTTTTATTGTTCATTTTAACTTTTATTTGGCTGGAAATTTTGATCTTTCACGTACATACTTGGATCCAAAGAGAAAATTGTGTAATAAAAATAATCAGGTATAGTGCAATTTGTATTTAAAACAAATTTTGTTTAGCCCCTTCATATTTATGAAATTTACCATGGCAAACATTACTCCGTACAATTTTTGTAGATAGGTTTCAAGGATTCGTCAATTTTGGATTAGATATGTGGTTTGTTGTTATTTATTCTCATGTTCTAGTCTTTTCATTCACAGATCTAGTTAAATGGATATAGATTCAAAAAGTTTGATTTTGATACAAAACAACTATAAACAGATGATCTATAGAGAAGATAGAGTTCGTGGGGAATATGCATACTAAAATTTCGAAAATATTGTTAATTTTTAACTTAGATTTTTTATGAGTGCGTAGTACTATAATTTAGCCATGGTTTTGAAGATATATATACTACTTCAGTGGAAAATAAAGACTTTTGAGAGTCGAGGTTGTCTTTGACTATATAGGTGATTATACTCATTCACCTTCCATTTCAATGGTAATGATCTTATACTAAAAAACTTTTCAAAGTATTGCTTGAAGCGAGAACATGCTTGATTTACACCTTTCAAAACATTTTTCTGTTCGAATTCTTGGAGAAGAAATTAAGAAACCAACTGAAGTGGGGTAAAATAATCAGAAATTGTTATGGAACTAATCTCATACCTTCAATTGTTCTTATTTGTCTACAGGTACTGATGGACATGAAGTCCAAATCATGACTATTGTGCTCCTGTCTTGAAAAAGATTGGAGACAAAAGTTTTATTTCTTAGAGAAGATACAAAAGAAAAAACAGTAGATAGATGAAAAATACAAAAGAATCAGCAAAAAGAATGTACAAAAAAATTACAATCGGGCACTCTACATTTGTTGGGCATCATAAGAACAATTTTGAAATCAAATTATCTACAGTCAGAATGACTAAAGAAACTCAGACAAAATTGTGAAAGCTAACCCAAGCATATATAGACCTGAAATATGCCATAGCTCCAAGTTTGAAATTTGAATTTCAAATTTGTTTTTGAATCTTAATCCACATAAGAAGATTGCCGTGCAAGATAACTTTTTGTCAGAGAAAAGATTAAATATATTGGCATAGGATGACTTGACATTTTTGAGCGGGAATAATGGTGCAAAATTACTGTTCACACAACTCTGTTTTCTATAGTAAGATTCATTTCCCATTAAGTCTAGAACCCTAAAACGCTTAGATATTTTCTATTTTTAGCATTTTATACTTGGTGGGGGAAGCTAAAGGTAGAGATTATAGATCAAACCCAATAATTCTTCTCCAAATCACTCTAGTCCACTTTCATTTAATGAATTTATATTTTTGATTGTGATTTGTCTTTGATCATGAGTAGCTACTCTTTTAGATTCTAAACGGATTTGAATTATTATTTATGATCTAGCCTTCTAATTCATATTTTACTGAATTTGGTGTTTCATTTACATTGTATGAGTAATTGTTCTTTTTTCCGTCTAACTTTAAAAAATAAATAATAAGACAATTTGAGTTTTGATTTTTTATGTATTTCTAAGATACTAGAACGTAAAATAACAACAAAAATCAAAAAAAGTAATTACAAAGTGAAAAAACGACGAAGGTGCTCACAAGGGTGGCCAACGAATGGGATAGTAGCATATTATTTATCTCTCTCTCTCTCTCTCTCTATATATATATATATATATATATAGTTCATATGTTAATAAATCTTGGCGTGTTAAATAGGAATGAATCTGGACCATTGATCTTAGTCAAATCTATGGCTATCATTGATTTAAGCATAATTTCAAAGTAAAGCATGATTTTATTTAAGCATCAATTTATACATTAAAAAGCATAATTATATAATAAGCATAATTATATGTATATTTAAGCATGATTTTGTATACCTTTAAGCATTTTTCTCATTTTAACTCGCCAGGATTTATTTACACACGAAACGTTCCCTATATATGTGTGTGTGTGTGTGTGTGTGTGTGGAAGAGTTCATATACAAATAAATCCCGGCGTGAGAAAATGAGAACAATGCTTAAAATTATATAAAATCATGCTTAAATATAAATAGAATTACGCTTTATAATAGGATTGAGCCTTTTAATGTACAAATTGATGTTTAAATAAAATTATGCTTATTATATTTTGTAACCATGCTTAAATCAATATCAACCATAATCTAACTAAGATTAATAGTCCACATATTTTCTTATTTTTCGCACTAGAACTTATTTTTATATGGACCAAATTCTACGTGTGTGTGTATATATATATTGATTACATTAAGTCTTTAACTAATCTTATTTGTTATAATTACTGTGATAAATTGTAGTGAATATATCTTGTTGTTGTGAATAACATCACAAGTATTTATAAACAATTTATTGTGAAAAAAAATTTCTAAATTTTAAAAACTTATTTTGGCTTGATGAAGTTCATGAACCTCAAAGTATTAGATAAATGAAGTTCAAAGTTTGGCTCGACACTAAAATGGGTTAAGCTTGAGCACGACTTATTCGATCAACTCAGTTCGGCTCGTGTACTACCTTTGAGATATAATTTTAATTACATAAGTATTTTTTGCAAGTTAAATATTTTGTATAGTATAGGGAATATATCATATGAAAACTATATATAGTGTGAAAACTAGAAACCAATAGGAGCCCTTGATTCTTGGAACCTAATGGTCAGGAAATTTCGGAAAGTTTAATATTTTAAGATATATTAATGATTGTTAGCTTAATAATTAGGGTAATTATGTCTTTTTTGTTAAATGATGTAACTGCTCCCTTCCGCTCCTTTCCTTATTTCACGTGATTTGCTTGACACGTGTTTTCTTAAAATAACTTGCTTCACAAATCTTTAATTAGGTCCGTTTTTTATCATGTTTGTTTTTGTTTATTTATTTTATAATTCATAATCAACGAATATATATGTTCTAACGTATTCTTACGATTAATTGATTTTTAAGTGTCTTTAAGGATACTGGGGTTTTGATTATGCTGGTTAACAATCATTTGCTTTATCTATGTAGGTAGTTGTAATTTAATATGGTATTTGTTTATTTTAATTTTATTAACTATTAATTTTCGATCAACATATTGCTTTACTTTTGTTTACTAATTTTTTTTAGGAAGAGATTATATGTTAATGTGGTTTAATTGTGTTTTGCGTAATTAATATTACAGTATATGTTATTTTCTTATTTCATCATGTAAATATATATTACATATTTTTCTTTTAAATATTGTTTTTTTTTTTTTGGGAAGTTTTCTTTAAATATTGTTGCATATATATACACGTGAGCAACAAAATAATACATATATGCAACAAAGTAAGACATATATGCAACATAAATATGGAATTATACCATAGTCATATGTAAACTATTTCCAATTTTTTCGAGTTTAGGGTTTAAGGTTTAAGTTTTACATTTTAAGGTTTAGGATTTAGGATTTAAGGAAAAAAACCAACTACGAGATGTAACAAATGCATGCATAAGGGAAGTCATGATGAAAGAAATATTACATATTTTTCATTTAAATATTGTTGCATATACACGTGTGCAACAAAATAAGACATATATGCAACGTAAATATGGAATTATACCATAGTCATATGTAAACTATTTCAAAAAAATTTGGGTTTCGGGTTTAGGGTTCATGGTTTAGGGTTTACAGTTCAGGGTTTAAGGTTTAGTGTTTAGGTTTTAGATATTACTCGATCAGGTTTTAAGGTTTAGGGTTTACATTTTTGGGTTTAGGGTTTAGGGTTATTTATTTATTTTTTTTCATTTTTTGGGTTTAGGGGTCAAGGTTTAAGGTTTAGAGTTTATAAAATACAAAGAAACCAACTACGAGATGTAACAAATGTAAGCTTAAGGGAAATCATGGTGAAAGAAATTGTGCTAGTGTTGCATAGAGTTCTCAAGTTTATTTATTTCTTTTGGATTTCGTTTCATATGAATTTATTTATATGCAATGGGACATTTTCGTATAGCATTATTATATTAAACAATTGCATTTTTTATATGTAATGTTGTATTATTTTATTAAACAATTGCATTTTATGCATATAATAATGCATTTTTTTGTATATAGTGTTGCATTTTTTATTCAAGAAATTATTGTTAGAAATCAGAATTATTACAATATATAACGTTCTCAATGAACAAACAAGCATGACTGATTAAGTGTAAACCATAAATGTAAATATTGGTATTGTATTTCAAGAATTAACAAAACTCTAAATAAGTCAAGAACTATTTGGCCAACAAAACACGTAGTAGCTCTGAGAAACGCCAATGATCCATTGCTTATTTTCGTTGCATTCTGCAGTTGCAGTTGCTGCACAATATTTTGGCCTTCAAATACCTCAACTACTTCACCGACTTGGGAAGTAAATCATGTTTCCACTTATTCCCACCTTCATAAAAATTGATTATGTGTTAACAATATCATGTACAATGCATCAATTTTGCTAATGTAAGCAACCAAAACTACCTAAAAATGCAACATTTCATGACACTAAACTATTACAACTGCTAAAATCCATCAACAATCTAATTCGCAGAATCTGAATATTTTTACCTTTGCATTTCTTTTCCAAACCTTTATCCTTTTTAACAACCTCTTCTTCACCTGATAAAAAAACAAACAGTACTGGAATAAATTGCAACAAATTATTTATGAAATGCAACAGTACGAATATGTGATGCAAGTGAAATTTTTGATAATGCAACAGTAATAATCTTCGATGCAACAAAAATAAAATAAAGGGGGACAGATAAGCTGCATTAAAGCAGAATAATTTTTTCACAAAATCGATCAACTAATTTGTTACCCATATAATAATTAATTACAAAAACATGCCATAGAACTCATATTATGCAATAATTTTTAACATAAATTCCACAATTGTTCTATATATTTTTTCGAAATTCAAAATCTAAAAACAAGATCATATTTATACACAAATTAAGATTTATGCATCAATTTACTTGATTTCATCGAAATCGATATGAACATCTTTACGGCACTTTGTCATTCTTCCTTCGAAATTTATTAATCTCTGGAGTTCTTGGAGTTCTGGGTTCTAATTTCTTCAGTGTGTGGTATATGGAGAAGAGGGTTTAAGAGAGTAAAGAAGATTTTTGAAGAATCCCGACTCTTACGGTGGTGACGTGATTTATCCCTAATTTAAAATTTGATTTGGACCCTTATACCCTCTAATACACGTTTACTAAACAACAATGACATTAATTAAATGCATTCATCTTTTATTCCTCACCGTTTGATCCATATATATGAATGGTCTTAGATTGGTTTCTAGATTTCACACTAGAGGTGGTTTCACTAGAATGCATCCCCTGTATAGTATATACATTTACAATATTATTTAGTGCAATTACAATTTTTTTTTTCTTTTTTTGAAAGGGAATTACAAATTTTATTTAGTGCCACTGTAGCAACTTTAAGAAATAAAGCTAAATGCAGTATTTTACAGATGGACGGTTAGATGGTGATCGTTTGTTTATATTCGAATTTTTCCATTAATAGTAGCGAGAATCTGATGACAAAACATAAAAAGGGTATATTGGTAATTCACAAATTAGAAACGAGATTTAAAGCCCCAAAACCCTAATCCGTTAAAATTCTCTACTCCTCTCCCAACAGAAGAAAAGAAAGAAGCGGCGGCTCCCTCCTCCCCTTTTTCATACAGGTTCTCTTTCTTCATCTATATCGTCGATTTTTTATATTTACAGCCTGGTGAATTGGATCATATATTGGTAGATGTTCGATTTTTTGTTTTCAATTAACTGAGAAATATTTCCGTTAAGCAAGAGGATTTACTGGTTTATGATTTAGCATCAAACCATCATGTTTTAAATCTCAGTAATAAATAGATGGAGGAAGAAGCTAAGAGAACTGCAATGGTTTTTCTGTAGAATGACAGTAGTCGCGAATTAGATGTTTCTCTAGTTAGAGATGCATAGACACCGATCCGTTGATTTCAAGTTTAGCTCATGCGTCTAGGTTGCTGAGGTTTTTTTTTTTTTTTTTTTTTTGCATTTTCTTGTAAGGCATAAAACCTTTGGTTATGGATCGAACTTGTGATTTTTGATATAATACTTGTGGCTATGCAATTTTTTACAAATTTTTCATTAAAATTCATGTTTGATGTATCCTCTGTGCTAGGTAGGCATGATCATTTGCTGTAAAATGTTAAATGCAAATTATAGCAGGAACAATGCATTATATGATGTCTTCTCAAGCATCTTTTACAGTGTATTTATGTTTGTGGAGTGGAGAAGTTCCCTGTACTTATATTTGGGCACCTTTAATTATGTTTATGCTTACTAATGTTGCTATTATAATCAGGTAGCTTGAAAAGATGGTGAGAGTGAGCGTTCTGAATGATGCTCTGAAGAGCATGTATAATGCCGAAAAAATTGGTAAACGTCAGGTCATGATTAGGCCTTCTTCAAAGGTCATCATCAAGTTTCTTATCGTCATGCAAAAGCACGGTATATCTACTATTTTTGCATCATGAGGCTGTATTTTGATTTTTTTTCCCCATTTCTTGAATAACTCTGTATTTCTTGTCGATGTTATTTCAGGATACATCGGAGAGTTCGAGTATGTTGATGACCACAGGTCTGGAAAGATTGTGGTTGAATTGAACGGAAGGCTAAACAAGTGTGGCGTCATTAGCCCTCGGTTTGATGTTGGTGTCAAGGAAATTGAGCCCTGGACTGCTAGACTGCTCCCATCAAGACAGGTAGAATAATGGTCACAACTCATTTCACTGTATTCATTTAAAAATGTTTCGACTCATATATTTATGGATTGTTAAAATATGGTGTACATTAACATCAAAGGATAAGTTTTTGAGACATATCATAGTGCATTGATGCTGTTCTAGTTATCATATCAAAGTTGAAAGATCTTTTCTGATTTAACCAAATTTATTGATTCGTTTGCAGTTTGGATATATTGTGTTGACTACATCTGCTGGTATCATGGATCACGAAGAAGCTCGTAGGAAAAATGTTGGAGGTAAAGTACTGGGGTTCTTCTACTAAGCGGATCACGAGATGGCTGTAGCTGTCGTACTGTCACGGGCCTGGCTCTTTTTTCTTCTTTATCGGTAGTGAATTTGCCGTTGCAGTTAGAATTGCTTAAGTGCATCTCTTTTTGGCTTCATGAAATGAGACATTTCAGGATTATCATCTTTAGAAATTTTGGTGGACACATTATACTTCTGATTTGAGCTGAATGTTGAATATTATTTCATATTGAATGTTTTTTTTTGGTTGTTTGGATTCAGTATCATTACATTCTGATAATTTAAGGACTTTGGAATCAATTTAAGTGCAATTTATTTTAAATCTCAGTATAGTTTCTTTAGTCGAATAACATAACACTAGAACTTATGTGGTTGACCAACCTCTTTCCTCTTTTTTATTTTCTTGGTACAAGTAAATGAATGAAATTTCTGTTTTTAGTACGGAGTATTTCTTTTTTGAAAGGGATTCTGTTAAAATTTAATTGAATCCGAACTTTTTTTTTTTTTAAAGAAAAACTATGATATGGTGAAGTGACTCTCCGAAATTGATTGCTGCATAAATCCCAATGGTTGTGGTGGAATAAAGAAACAAGCTTTCAAACTCGAAACATTATGATTGGAGTTTTAGATTGGGATTGAAGTCAGAACATGTATTTTCCCACACTCAATCTTTCGCACTTGCGCCTTTCAACTCTTGATATTTCTATTTACTAATTTGACTTCTGAACTTGTGCAATTTTATTTGCTGCATCGCACGCAATTTTATCTCATTTTGTATCCAATCACATGACACAATGCCTAAATTTTGGTCAAGATTCCCACTCTAAAATATGCATATGATAGAAATACTTTTTTATTTTTCATATATCTATGGCCGGTGTTTAAAATCGACACTTCAACATAATATGATCTATTCATAATCGAAATATTAGTGTTAGGGACTTTGGACATAGCTCAAGCAAAACATTCATCGTAAACTATTAATTTTGTGCCAAATAGCAGTGCTTCAAATAAAATAATTAAAAAGTTTTCGTATTCAAAATTTCCTCGTCACTACTTCAATCTATGATGAAAATGAATAAAAATCTTATTTTTATAGACGCAATTTTGTTCTTGAAGAATCAATTATATGATAGTACACCTTCTCAATGCGACGATTCTTTAGAATGTAGTACTTTACAAATTATCATATCATATTAATTAATTAATTGCTTCATCTAAAAAACTTACTGTACTACTCCGTATTACTTACAAAGATGAAGCGATGAATAGCAGATTGACACGTGTCTCCTTCTAATTGTGTAGTTTGCACCCACGAGTATCGGATTTCTCCTCCATTCTTCTTTTTTCTAATTTTATTTTCTTTCCCATTTTTTTTAATTTAATTTGCTGATATTGCTACTTTGCTAGCATGCGCGAGGGTTAACACGGCGCACATCATCTCCCTAAAGTACGCTCTAAACAAGGCGCGCACCATAGCAACTACGGACGGCGTGTGCGTGTCTGTCTCCCCATCTTTCGCGAGTTAGAATTGTGATAGTTTTCATTTTTACGAAGAGCGGTTAGTGAAATTCGCACTGAGGAAAAAAAAATAGAACAGAATCTCAAACGACGGCGTATTGTGAAGGAATCCGTACCACCGGCGAGGTTTAATGGCCGCACCACCGGCAAGGGCGCGAGCAGATTACGATTGTCTTATCAAGCTTCTCCTCATCGGCGACAGCGGTTGGTCGTCATTCGATTTTCATTTGATATATTTCATTCCATAGTTTATTTTACCTTTTGTTGATGTTCGTTGATGTTTGAATCCGTGATTCAATTGATCGTATGAAGGCCCGTGTTTGTCTTAGAAAGTCTATTTATGTTCGGATCTGTTGCTCAATATGGGTATATGTTCGAATTTATTCATTTTATGGCTTATTGATCCTTAGATATTAATGGTAGTGGAGAATTTTCAAATTTCGTGAAGAAGTAGAAATTTTTTGGGCGTTGCATGACGAGCGGTGACAATGTAGAAGAATTTGTGGTATTCAATATGTTACTTCTGGTATTGTTCTTTGTTAAAGGAGTTAGTTCTCGAGTTGGTTGTTTAGAGATTGTATCCTGCTATTTTATCCTGGCCTTTTCTATTATGTTGAATTTTGAGCAATATAATATCCTGCTTTCTGCCTGTTGCTTTCAAGCTTTTACTTAATTCTGATAGTAATGTCATTTGTGGTCTCACCGTGATTTCCTCAGCCTTGCTTTGTATTGGCTTCAAGTTTGGTTTGAGGAGTTTGCAGTCTCTACTGCTTGGGCTTTGATATAATTTGGCTTGTGTGCAACAAATATATCTATTGCTTTTGATTGGTCACACTTGAATGTCCAAAGAAATATTTTATTTCTTATGTTTATGTTTAGCCTTGTGTTCTCTGTCCTACAGGTGTTGGTAAGAGTTGTCTCCTATTGCGATTTTCTGATGGTTCTTTCACGACGAGTTTCATTACCACCATCGGGTAAGCTCTTTATGTCCATAGAGAAATATAAACTGCTTTGCATGGGTACTGAATGTTCGTATAATTTACTCCATAGAATTGATTTTAAGATAAGAACTGTTGAACTTGATGGCAAACGAATCAAGCTTCAAATCTGGGATACGGCTGGTCAAGAAAGATTCAGAACAATCACTACAGGTAAGTTCTAATTGCCTTCTCTAAAGCAGATCTTTGTTCATATCGTTGTCTTATTTCTTTCCTTGTGTTTCTACGGTGGTTGTGGAGAAGTTTTTTTAAATTGGTTCCATTTCTTTCAGTTTTTCTGATTTTCTCTGTACTCATTCTCTTTACTACTCAAACCTTGATGAATTCATGTTCCAAGATTGCCTAGCTTGCAGAGATTTAAAATAGATTTACATGTTTATTTGATTAGAAGCGTTTTCAAACAAATCATCAGCAAATCTTATCATACCACAACGAATGGGCTTTTCATCATTTCACTAATTTCCTAGTGGGCAGTCCAGCTCTTAAAGAATCAATAGTGCTTGTTTTGGTTTTTGTATTTCCTTATTTGCACTATTTAGTAATGTTTACTATTTATATATTTGCAAATTACATACAAGCCATGCACAATGTACATATGTATTCTGTTGTTCTCATGCAAAATATTCTCCCCAGCTTACTACCGTGGAGCAATGGGCATATTACTTGTCTATGATGTAACTGATGAGGCATCCTTTAATAGTAAGGCTTCTTCCCCTATATCTATTGATCTATGTTCTTGGCATGTATTTTCTTCATTCTGTAGCTTTACTTAGCCTGGTGTGCCACCCATACCTCCTATTCTTTTAGTTCTGGCAGTCATATCTGGAATCTAACTGGTTGAATAATTGCATTACTTTTATATCCTTGTTAAGAAAGTTCCTGCTCTGCTGAAATCATCTTATCCCTCTTCACAGACTTTTGGATTCCATATGAAAACATGGAAACTCTGGGTTTCCTGCATCCACCCTTGAAAAGGAAAAAAAGAACATGTTAAATAACAGAAATAGTCCTGGAGAATAAAGAACTACTCCCTCCGTCCCACTTATAAAAGGCCATTTTATTATTTTAATAGACTCAGATAGATAAAAAATGGCCCTTTATAAGTGGGATGGAGGGAGTAGATTTTTATTCATATCATTTTGAATAATTATACTCAACCGTTATTTTTTGGAGAACTTAAATAGTCATCAGTTGCTTATATTACTGATTATAGTCATACATGATATGATTTTCTTTACAGACATTAGGAACTGGATCAGAAACATTGAACAACATGCTTCTGACAATGTGAACAAGATATTGGTAGGAAACAAAGCTGACATGGATGAAAGCAAAAGGGTATGTTCCTTTCTGAACTTTGTTTTAGTACTTTTTTTTTCGGCAAGTTGTATGTCTTGCTTATGGTTTGAGGCTAGCTTGCAGACATGGGCGAACTTACGTTTTAGCTTGTCATCTGACTGAGTTAGTAGAAACTATATTTTGAACTTATATTTTCATGACTATTAGGTTAATGCAGATATTATTTGATAGTTTGGAAAAGCTGTTTTTCAAATAGGGTTTTGCTGATGAATTGGTCAAAACAGAGCAGATGTCAGACTCATGCTGACTTTTTCCTAGAACACGAGGAAGTATAGGATTTACTATCTTTTTCGAAAGATTTGTTTAACTGTTAGAAGATGTCAAAATGGACAACTCTTACTTCTGTTCCTGTCTCTCTGGAAGTATGTGGTATGAATTCCTATTGCTTACTGCTGTTTAGGCTGTTCCTACCTCCAAGGGTCAAGCACTTGCAGATGAGTACGGGATAAAATTCTTCGAAACTGTGAGTACTCTGTCTGGGAGTTTTCCATTTGCAGACAGTTAATGTATATGCAATTGAAATTGTATTATCTTTGTACAGAGTGCCAAAACCAATCATAATGTAGAAGAAGTTTTCTTCTCGATAGCTAGGGACATAAAGCAAAGGCTCTCCGAGTCTGAGAGCAAGGCAGAGGTAAATTTCCAGATCTTTTTAGTTGGCATTATTTAAAGATGTCGGTCTAGTCAGATGAGTTATTGATGAAATACATTATTGTCTGAATCAGCAACCATCAACAATCAAGATGAATCAGCCAGATGCAGCTGGAGGTGGGCAAGTTGCACCCAAGTCAGCTTGCTGTGGTTGAAGTCCTCAGTTTCTCTCTCTTTCAGAACTTTGCTTCTTAGGCTGCTGCTTTATTAGGGTGTTCTCGTTGGAAGAGGTTGAATTCGGTTCTTGAATTTTGCTTCGATTTGTTCCAACCTTGATTTCATTACATATTTAACCGCAGACTCCACATTTTTCACTGCATCATTCTGCTTAGACTTTTGCATGTTACATAAGATCCCCGTTCCTACTACTACTACTACTACAGAGATACTCGGCCTCTGTCTTTAAGCAAGCAAATAGGATCAGTAAGTTAGTAATTGTAATCCTTTATATACTTTATAGTAATCCTTTATTTATGTACAAGGACTCTCTCTATCTCTCTCTCTCTCTCTCTCTCATTTTATATCTATTTATATATGTTTGTGAAGGGATAGTACAATGGTTACAATGTTCGTACTTCTCTACTCGAATTATGTAGGTCTTCTTATGTTCAAATGCTTCCTACTCCTAATCTACCGAAAAATAAAAAGAAAATTAGAGTACAAAAAAAATATTACACTCGATCTAAAGAAAATTCAACAAGGACATTTCTCGGGAGTGGTAGCATAAAATAGCTTTTATTTTGATTGGTTATTTAATTATCTTCTTCTGGGTTCAAGCGACTCATTAGAGTTTCTCGTTACAGTGGTAGGTGAAGTAATTAAGTACTCATTTGATGTCTCATTTAAGATATGTGAGATATAAAATAAAAGTAATTATAATAATATTTTTTGATGAATATACAGACATACATGATACATGTATATCAATATGTATGTAATGATGGGTTGTTTAACAGAATAATAATGTTGCCCTGGGCAAATCCATCCGGCAGCCGCAGGTGACTCACATCACTTCACTTCCATATTCTGACGCAGCATCGTACAATACAGAGGACAGACATCTGTTAAGTAGGGTAGCCCCTTTACTTTTTGGACAAAAATAAATATTAATTAAAATACTTACAAATAAATGAAACAAAATAAAATAAATACTCCAACAACAATATATAAGTCACAAGTCACAAGCGACACGTCACAATCATTCTCATGGCGCGACGCCACCGCCGCTCCACAATCTCACCGTCAAACTCAATGCTGGTGCCCTACGCCCACCGCTCGCTGGCGGTGGTGCCGGCCACCTCCGACCTCACCGTCCCCCGTGGCTGGGGCGTGAAGGAGGTGCTGCGCCCCGACGGCTCTCGCTCAGACAGGGTACATTGCTATTATATTTTCTTCTTTTATTTTTTTCTCGGTTTACGCAATTCTGCTTCAGCTGCACTTGTAATTCTGCATTTCTTTTGTTTATTGATGCAGTACTACTTTGAACCGGGGTCCGGGCGAAAATTCAGGTCAATAAAAGAAGTTAATAGATATTTGAAAGGAGAACCCTCCTACTCCTTTGGATCAAAGAGCAGGATGATTGTGCCTTTTAAGAGGGTAATCAAAAAATATCTACAGTATTTTGTTCTAATTCTGTGAAAGATCTTCAGGAAGTCTTGAATTTTGGAGTTTAATGGGAAATTTGCTTTTTTCCTTTTGTTGTTTATCCTTATCCTCTATGTGTGTGTGGGGGGGGGGGGATGTTACTATGGAATGGAGGTGGATAATCGTGTGCACCAATGTTGATGTTGCTTTCATTCCACTTTCTTGTATAAGTCCATTAAGAAGATAGAGTTATGGTAGTTTGTTGCCTAGAGCACTAGATTTAATGTTATGCAGGCATAATCAGTTGATTACCCTCTGTACTGGTTTCCCTGCAGAATATTGGATATGGTGCGATGGTGGTTTCTGGTAAGAAGGTAAAGTAATCCTTCTATTCGTCTTACTTCACTTGATTGTTTTTATTTTACCTCTCTGAATCTGTTTCTTACTTTCTATGCAGACTCGTGGGTATCGTAGGATGATGGTTTCTGGTGGAAAGGTAAGCAGTCCTATCAATCTTAGTTCAGCGTAATCTTCATGAGTAGTATGTTTAAAGTAATCCGAAATAGGAAACTCGGTAGTGAGAGTTCAAGTTCTGGACGAAGGAACTTCTCCTTCCGAAGAACAACAGAATTATTGTTACATGCTAGATCTTTGTTACGTTGTATGGATTACAAAGGTTTATAAGGTCAGTAGCAATTAACACAAAAACAGAAAATCTAAATGTCTCTGGCCTGGTTGATAAAAATGCTGAAGATTTGAAGGATTTACAGAGTTTCCGCATAATTCAAAGCTGAGAGTGCGACAAGGTGACCTGCTAAAGTGCAGAAATATATAAGCTACTAATACTTGGTTGTTTAAGTTTCAAAGTAAAACTTTATGTTAGAATGCTTATGGCATAAATTCCTAGACGATTTTGTTCTAGTTTATTTGAAGCAGGAGTTTAGTTTGCTTCAGTGTGAGAATTAAGAAATAAGAATATCTGCATACTTGAATCTACCACAACAGCTACAGAAATAATATTTCTTTTGGTTCATACTCGGTTACATGGATGATACAGATAAACTTCTTAGGTAGTTTTAACATACTTTTTCTTAAATGAATGGCGTTGTATGCATTATGGTGCCTTCTCCTTTTTACCAGTATTATTTATTGTATGCTTATGTGCAAATTATTTCAAGCCATAGTTTTGATGTAAATGTTGTTACAGTTGTTGAGAGTTGATAATGAAGGAAGCAAGAATCATTTATGTGTTGTACGGGCAGCCCCCTGTATTCTTCCAGATGGTTGGGTTGTGGAAGAGATACCTCGTAAGTACATGAACTTTACAGACAAGGTAATCTCGTAATCATGACTATGGAGTAGTACTTTTGCTTTTGTATCTGTTTCCCAGCTTATCTAAAATTCTGAAAAAAAGAGTATTATTTCGTGAAAGTCATCATGCTCTTATAGGCCTAAGTTAACAGAGCTACTTCCAATAAAATTCCGTTCAAAGAGTATATGTGTTAAGCATCTGTCTTTGGTGTAGTAAGAAAGCACAAATGTAGCATTCTTTCTATCTTAGAAAATAGAATGTGAGTTTTGAGATAATCTCATATATAATTGTAAAGAGAGCAAGAAATACCATGTTGGTTCCCTTCTTCAATTCGAGGAATATGCACATGAACAAGCAGAAACACTATGTTTGATTAAGTTTTTGGGTAGTGCAGAGAGATGCATGTGAACATGAACTGCCTTACTTTCCTTTTTCTTAGTGAATTGGATACTAGAAGTTATATTTATTTTCATGCAGTATTACTATGAACCTGAGACTGGAGTCAAGTTTCGGTCCTTGATTGCCGTTGAGAGGTACTTGGCAGAATTGGATGAAGATGCCCCATTATCAAAAACTTTTGGAGAAATTCTGGAAAAGAAACCCCTGTCACAGGCTTTTAAAGTGGAAAATTTTAAGGTAAGCTCAATAGTATTATTTTTTAGATGACCACCATATTTGAACTAGATATCTCATTACCTGTTGTTGGCCAAATCCAACTAATACTTGTTTTTTGGGATTCTTAGTGCTATACCCGAAGGAAGAAAAATGTTTCTCGAGAAAAACCACAAGCTTCATCTTTTGTCGAGCCACCAATGCAAGTGACTTGGGTTCTTGCCAGTGCACAAGGGGATTCTTGGAACCCTTTCATCTCTGAGGCATTGGTCCCTGACGCTGTTAAGCAACAATGGACAAACAGATTCATGCTTTTCATGAAGGATGGAACCGCCGATCTTCAAAACTGCCAAGCGTAGAGGTAAATAGTTAATCACAGGCAGAAACTGACCAATCATCTTCATTTTCCAGCAATGTAATTAAAATCAAGAAATATGTAGAAATATAGTGTTGCACATATGAAAAACTAGCTTGGTACCGCTATAGAACAATGAAGAAGACTTCATAATGTTTTGTGGATATAATTCCAGCTGAAGTAGCTTGTTCTTAGCTGATCCAATATGCCTGCCTAATATAAAATTGTCTTGATTGTGCAGTTGACAGTTAGCTGAGTACAGCCTTCAAGGATTAACAGATGATAGAACACTAGTTCATCAGTTCCGTTTACTATAACTGCTGTCGTCGTACATCTTTCTTCGTCTTGTACATTCCCCCAACACTGCTAATTTGCTGCTCTTTCCGTCGTGTATATATTCTTCTTTCTACTGCCGCTTTAGTTGCTGTAAGAACGTATATTTCCAGAACTATAGGAAGTATGGAGTTATCCAGCTTTGTTAACAGATGGTTCAAGCATTTTTTTTTTTTTAATTTATTAAAAAGAGCTATTAATCAACCGAGGAATAATATATCCTCATTACTCAAATTCGGAAGCATAAAAACTGCTACAATCAACACGTTATTAACTTTATCAAGTGTTAACTCGTATAGGTTCTTCAAAATCTTTTTGATATTAAAAAAAATAATAATAATAATAATAATACCAAAGTCCTTCAGAAAAATAAAAAATACTTGTCTTGTAACTCAACAGCTTTATGAAAATATAATAAATATTGAATTTCTACCTATCAGTATACTGAACTAGAAGGGAAACTAGTTGTGCCTATAAGCACAGCACAAGCAAGATTTTGCTCTCGCTAATGATATCTACCAGAAAAATACGTAGAAAGTCTGTCCCTCAAAATCAATCCTTCTTTATCAACAGATTCACAAATCTCCTGCCTATACCCTGGATCGTGTACGAGAGACGAAGGCAACTCATCCGAAACATCGTCTTCTTCCATGTCTATAACGATGTTGTGAAGAATGCAGCATACTAAGATGAACCTAGGCAGTTTATGCCTATCTGGTCTCCACATTTCTCCTTGAATCATCTTCCACACTTCCTTCAACTTTGCCAATGCTTTATGGGCCACAACTTGAGTTGCAAGTAACCTCTTGTTGAAATCTGCTTCACTTTTTGAGAGCTCTTTCCCTTGATATGGAGTCACAAGCCAAGGCAATAGTGGAAACCCGAAATCACCGATTATGTACTCCGATAGCCCCGTTTCTTCGGATAAATGGATCTTCTTCCCATTCAGCCTCTCTCCTTTCTGGCATAGTTTGAAGAAACTTGAACTCTGGAGAGTAGAAGAGTCGTTCATCTTCCCAGGCCATCCTGTGACTATGTTGCGGAACCTCAGATCAGGATCAACGATTGCTTGAAGGATCATGCTGTGGTTCTGCTTGTGATCGAGCCAAGTGTCGGCTTCTTGATCAGAAGAGGTTATTAGCATGGTTATGTGAGTGGTGTCGATTGCTCCACAGCAATTTGGAAGGCCACGGATTTTTTCGAACTTTTGCTTTATCTGTGTCATTTCGAGCTCTGTTGAAGGCCATTGGAGGTGGCGGAGACCCTTTTCTTCGATGGCCTCCACGAAGCGCCATGTCACTTGGGAGACAGTTGAGTGGTGGGCCCCGAACGAGTCTCCAATTGAGATTAGCGAGTTACCGGACCCGAGCCTTACTAGTGCTAAGGCTACTTGGTCCTTCAATGTCATCGGCTTACCATTTATGAAGGCAAAATGTGTCTTGGCCATCATGTGCTCTTTTACTAGGGAACATATGTAGTCGAAAGTTTTTCTCGACACTTTGAAAGTTGATCTAAAGTTGTCAAGTACCTGTGAGGATGACGGACTGCCTGCATATTGATAAAGAAGATTATCTCACAAGAAAAATGAAAGAGCATCACAAAACATCAAGTCTTCAAGATGTTGGGATAATTCAACAAAGTTGAGATGCTTAAAATCCCACGGTTATATTAGTTATATGGCCACATGCAACCACAGATTTATAGGAAAATTGATCACTGCACAGTTCCTTCCAGATTCTGAGGCAATCCAGCAAGACGTATCATGACATGTAGACGTTTCAATCAATGCCTCTAGTAGCAAACGGCGAATATACATTAAAGATAATACTGTCCTTGACCATAAAGATGAGCCCCAAAGATTGATCAGACAGTATCCAAGCACATCCCTTATTGTCTACCAATCGTGAATTCCGTATCATGACATGTAATCACTGCAGAAAGTCCCCGAGTCTTCCGTCTCCTAGCTATTTGACCTTATATTATTTATCTATTGTGTTGGTCAAATAACAATCCCTCCACATAATAATGTTATTGTGGTATGACTCAGTTTGCTTCTTCCTTGGCTAAAGTCATGTGAATGAGAGGTACACTATTTGTTTCACAAATTAAAGTCCAAGTCCATGGGTCCATAATATGACTTCTTGTCAGACATATTCAGATGGGAATGGAACTTCAGCTGGTAACCATTCTAACTACACTTGTTCAGTTATCTAAGTTGAGTGAGACTGTGGCCCATCTAAGAATTTAGACACAGAGCTCCATTCACTCTAGCAGACATCGATTTTACTCACTAAACCATGCATACATCTAAAGATTATTAATCAATAGTTTTTGTAGCCTCTCATTTAACTGAAGTACAAATCCTAGGCATTATCGCACAAGTCTATTATGCAAAGTATTGCACTATCTGTAGATGTTCCAAGGCATTACAACCCACAACTGCACCTAGGCAATACTAACCGTAAATAGAATTTCTAAATATATGAGATGCAGTAGATTCTAGCACTATAATATGAATCAACTTAGCTAGCTCACTAGAAGTCCAAAAACATGATCATATGCGCCTTTAAAGCCAGAAGATTTTTCAATAGGTCAGGTTCTTTCATTACAATGCACAACTATACTGTAGCAGATATGTGCTAATGAAAACAGTTGAAAATTACATAAATATATCGATTTCATAAATTGGAAAGCGCGGCATGTGGTGAGCTTATCATAACTTTGGCCAATATAATTACAGTCCATTTGCAGACTACTAAATCAGTTATCCTGAGACTAATATATATACCTATAATCCTACTCTTGGATGTAGAAAGAATACTCGGCACTAAATAGTTTTTTAGCTGGTGCTTTCAGCTTACACTACTTGTCAACTGGGAATGTAGTTTCTGGAAATTTCCTTCTGATCTGAATGACCCGAATTTCAATGTCAAGCATAATGAGTAAGAAAAATGGGTAAGAAGATGGTTACTTTGCAGAAAAAATTTCTAACAGGCAATATGTTTCACCAGAGAAAACAAAACTCTCTCAAGAAATGGTGACCAATTATATACGTATTATGCACCTAGGTTCATTAAGTTTGATAAAGAATATGTAGAATAAGACGAAGATACTGACGGCAAAAGAGACATGAAAAGGGGAATTCTTAAAAAAACCTAAACGTATGATTCATATCTATGCATTACATTAAAGACAGTCTAGTAAATTCTTTTATTCTCTCTCGACTCAAATTATGAAAAGTGGGAGAAAGATGGAATTTCCCTCAATGGAGACGCAGACTCTGGAAATGGAACCATGAATCAATTTCCCTTTTTATTCCATGGTAAGGTCATTGGGTTAATCACGTAATAACAAACCAGAACAACATTTTAGTTTCTAGCTGCCAGTATGTAAGATCAGTATACTGAGTGCTGGTACTGATGAATAGTCCAATACAGGTCATACCTGAAGATATTAACCTGTACTTTCCAAAGAGAAAAACAGTCATCCAAAATGGAGGATGAGTGAAAAAAAAATATCTAAAAAAATAAGTAAATGCAAGTGTATGTGTGCATGTGGGCACACACAACAAATAAATCATACTATGATGACAATAATTAAAAAGAAACTGGTATTTTAACAATAATACTTACAGTATACCAAGACAAACTTGTCATGATTGCAATATGTAAATCAACAGCCAAGAAAACCGAAATATAGCCTTTTCATAATTACCAGCAATAGTCTTTGAAAAAACATCCCACCACTCGGTAGAGCCCTCCTCTGAAGATCCAGAGACCAAAGAGTTTTCTTCAGCTTTCTTCTCTATTTTCCTTTTCTTTTTATTCCCTCTCAATGGCCCCATCAGTGCAAAATGAATCAAAGCCCCACTAAATTCAAATATGGTCAAATCAAAAGAACCTGTTACTTGTTAGGATTCACATACAACTCAATAACTCATATCATTTCTGATAAAGAAAAACTGAATGTCATGAACAAGGTATGGAAACAAAAAGACAAAAAAAAAGCAATGGACATAGATATCTATACAGGTAACTTGTGAATGGGTTTGCATGCACAGGCGATCGCATAGAAAAGTCAATAAGTGTATATTTTGCTTTATTCATCTCAGAGATTGAGTAGCATTTCCTAATTGAAACTTGAGTCAGAGCCAGTAAAACTTCACAGAAGTTATGAAAATTCTGAACAAAGAAACTGACATACTACATTATAGAGACAGAGGTTGGGAGAAAGAGAGAGCTAATTTAATGGTTATGCTTGTTATACAACTACAAGAAACAACATCTGATCATTATAATTTGAACCAGAAAGTATACATACTTGGCATGCTATAATTAGGAAACTGAGAACTGGACCAAAAATAACATAAGGTCATAAAATCTGTAGTAGATTTGCATGAATGCCATTATTTAGCATATCAATTCCAAACTCAAAGAAGCAGCAACACCGGAACAACAATTTTCAATCTCCAAAATAATAATAATAATAATAATAATAATAATAATAATAATAAAACCAAATCCACAATATCCTCAACAATTATAAGATAAACACATATTCATCTGAAAAAGGAAACAAATCAGCTGCAAAAAATTCAGCACAAACAATCTGCAATGACGCAAGTCAAGCATACAACTTTACGATGTTAAATCGACATTTCAAAAACGCAATGCGCGCATCAATTTCGAGACTTCCTCCAAAGGCGGAAAGGAAGAAAGCTAAGATCATGAATTACGGAAATTGCTTCTACAATACACTATCGCACTGCAGCCAAATACTCTACTAATTATATCTCTGACTGAGACAACTTCCACTATCAATTCTTCTTCTGGTTTTATTTCCAAACCAATCGTTATCACTCAAACGCATTTCGCTTTCGCAATAGCAGAAAACAAAGCAGGAAAAAATACTGCCATCATCATTTCATGACAAATGAAATAATTAGAGATTTCAGCCAAAATTAAAGGAGCAGGAGTCCCACACTTCCCCTCATTGACAAAAGAAGCCGTCAGAAAACATACTTGTTACCAAACAACATAGCACATGTATTGAAGTGGAGGAACATGAGAGCAGATGAATGAATTTAGTACCTCTGGATATAAGTGTTGCTTGCGTTCAGCGCCAAAAGAATATAGAGAGGGAGAAGAGGAGAGAGATATAGAGAGAGAGTGTGTTGTGCCTGTGTGCGTATTCAGAGAGAGCCCCGTTGGTTTGGGTCTTCCTTCTTCCTAATGCTTTTTTTTTTTGTTTTGCTCGAGTCTCCTTTATGCAACAAGGCTTTTTATATTGGCGCAACAGTTAGATTTGTTATTTTAGCAATAATAATAATATTAGTCAAAATATCATTGAATTGATGAATGAAAATTGATTATTTGTAGTAAAGAGATCGGAATTAGAATTTGATTATCACTCACTTATAAAATCGACGACAAGAATTTGTTGTTATTGAGGCAAATAGGAAGCTTGGTACATTAATTGCTACTTTCTTTTTCTTTTTTCTTTTTTCTTTTTTCTATAGGCACAGTTCAATGTTCTGAATTTCCAACTGGAGATTCTTGAATGGAGTGAAATATACATGGCATTTTATCAAATGTATTTTCTGAAATTTTATTTGAATATAGTTAGGGGTTGGATTCAAAATGGAATTTGTGTCATTTTTCCAAATAACCATTTTCCCATCTCTCTCCTTTTCTTAAAAGGATATTGGGACCCGCAACTGAAGCGTAAGTGTTCGATTAATATCTTCATAGCATTAATATTATAAAAAAAAATGATTTCATTTGAGAAATTTTTAATAGATTTACTTTTTAAGTGTAATACATTATTGAAACTCTTAATGTATAAATATACCCAAAATAAATAGTTATGTAGGTTTTATACCCACAACTATAAAACTATAAGTTTTATACCCAAAATCCCATGAAAGTACAAAAATATCCTTATTATTTGAGCCCACATATTTTTTAAGGAAAATGATGGTTAAATAAAAAAACCCTAACCTACCCCACACAATATCCATCTGCACGAATTCATTCTTTCAGCCGTGTAACCCCAAAATTGAAAAACAACCGTGCAACCCAAAAAAACAAGCCGCCGCCGATTAAAATGGAACCCCACCACACGGATTCCGGCGACGAAGCGGGAACTTCGAACCGCGGTGAATGGCGTCGAGTGCCGAGTGTCCAAGAACGGCAAAATCTGCCATATCCGCCGCCGCCGGTGAGTTTTAGAATTTATGTTTTTCAAATTTGTCGATTTATGAAGTAGGAATTGATTGGGTTAATTTTGATATCTGTTAATTTAGTGTTTATAGGCTGAATTTAGGTTAAATTTGGGTCTGAAATTGGGATTGGATCGAATTCGAAATCTGGATTTTGAAGGTTTATAGTTACACGGTTGAATAAAAATTTCAACCGTGTAAGTGTTGACGTGGCTCATTCCGGAGACTTACACGATTGAAATTTTTTTCACCGTGTAAGTCTAGTTTGACCGGTCAGCAACTTAACTTACACGGTTGAATTTTGTTTTCAACCGTGTACATGGTTGAAAAATGAATTCAACCGTGTAAGATACAGACGGTTGATATTTTTGGTTTTCTTGGGCATTTTGACACCATTTTTCATATCCTTCCGTCGTCTAATCATTGTGTGTTACCTTTTGCAGCCTCGATTTGCATGGTTACGGCCTCGCATGCAAGGTTTTCCGGCTAGGCTCAATTTATACACGCGGGATATTGTCATTAGACAAATCCCGATAGTGTTGGAACGTATAGGTGGGAACCCGCTCGTGCGCGAATTTAGGGATGGGCCATTTGGATACTTGCTGAATATCCAAAGGCAAGGTACGGCCAACATTGCGCTGCATGAGCTATTGGCCCGAGAGCTCACTGATCCCTCGTTCTCGGAGTTCGAGAGGTGGTTTCATGTGGGAGGGCGAGATATCCGGTTCGGTGCACAAGAATATTGCATTGTGACCGGTTTAGTGTTCGGGCCTTTCCATCACGACTTCAACCCCAACAAAGGTCCGTACACCATTCCTCAGAGTAGCCTGTTCCACACATGGTATCATGGTGCGAAGGTGAAAGATCGACAACTTTTGGATGACTTCATGAGCGAAAGCATCCGGATGGGGAGCCCTCAGCAGTACTTGAGCGCCGCAAACCTGCTCATGTACTACTACGTCCTTCTATGCCGCGACAAACAGACGATCGAAGACTGGACGTGGGCATTAGTAGAGGACCGAGCTGGGTGGTACAAATTCCCATGGGGGTCGTGGTCCTTCCAAGTGTTGTGTCACCAACTTGGAGTGATGAAGAAAGACCCGTGCGAGCTTGGTGGGCAGACGGCGGGGTACCACTTGTACGGACCCGTTTGGGCATTGAACTTGTGGTCGTACGAGGCCATTCCTATGCTTGGAAATGCGTGTGGGGAGCATTTGAATGATTTTGAGACGCCCCGGCTTAGGAGATGGTTGACTCGACAGTCCCATTTGGACTACACTACCTTTTTCGACAGTGTTAAGGTAATGGTTATTTATTTCCTTTGAAAAATATCTTGTTATATTGGATAAGCATGTTTCTTCGTATTTTGCGTATTTTCTAAATTCTAATTCATTACGCGTTTTTTTTGTGTATTTGTGTAGCTCGAGCCCCGAGTAACCCTTGAACCCGAGTTGGGTATAGAGGATGCGGAGCCATACGTGCAGTCCCTCGAGTGGGACGACCTGTTTGTCTTGAGGTTTATCCCGAGTCAACGGCATGCACACAAAAAGGTGCACGTAGAGGCGAGGCCGAAAAAGGAGGCTACAAAGATTCAGAAGGTTGTGCGAAAGATGAAATGTCGGACTGTGAAGGACGTAGTTCAGCCGACTGTACCTCGCATGCCCAAACCAGCACGAGCCTCCGTTTCCGAGCCGGCACGAGCCCCTGAGATATCCCAGCACGACGTTCCGGAGTCCTCTAGGTCGAAGCGACCTAGGGAAGAGCCCTCCCAACCACCACCTTCTGAGCCGGCAGTGTGTTGCGTGCATGGACTTCCGTGTCGACATGGATGCGGTCAGAACCGCTGGGCAGACACCGTCCTCGACAGAGCCCTGGACAGAGCCCTCAACCGTCTAGCAGATGACACATCCGAGAAGGGTTTACTTGCCCGGATGGCTAAGACCCTGTTCGAGCGGATGAGGGGAACGGTAGGATCTAGGGCGCCTTCGGCTCACAGTAGACATTCCAGCCGTCGTTCTCCGACACCGGTGAGTCAGAGACGCGCGGAGTGTCCCGTGCTAGCTGAGAGGCACCGATCTCCTAGCCCTCAGCACGCACCGGTTTTCGAGCATCGTGCTTCGAGCCTACGGACGCCACCACACGTAGCTGACGAGGTCGAGCCCGAGAGGAGGGCATCCTCGTCCCACAGCTCTTGCTCGCAGGGCGAAACTATAATCAATCTCGATGCCATACTCCGCTCGCATCTCATTAGCCATCTCCTTCGGCTTCAGTACGACTCCGTCGGTGATCAATCTCCGTGCAAAGTATGCTCCCAAAACATTTGCCGGGTATTGGCGAGGAGAATTCCCATCTAGATCGACGGTGCAAGTATGGCGTTCGTTATATTTCCCAATGGACCAAAAGCCCCCCTTTTGCTTTGCACGCAATAGGTATTTGCACCCATCCTTCTTGCATACAAATCCAACACGATAAGTGTCAGAGTTTTCTACCTTGTACTGATGTCTGTGCTCCATCTGATGAAGGCCCACTGCTATCGCCAAATCATCCTTCTTCTTGAACAAACCACCGACACGCAATGCACCGGTGATCGGCGCAGAATAGCCTCCGTCGATGAACCCCAACGGCGATGCAGTATCTAGATGAACATGTGGAATTAGCCAAGCTCGGATTTCATCCGGATCGACCCTAGCTTGGTCGCCACGAAGGGTAGGCTGAGTCTCGGAATTGATGTTGCGATGCCCAATGATCCTATCAAGCTGTCTCGGATCGCGAATCCAAGCCCCAAACTCCAAGGTCAAGGACTCCAATAGATTGGACAAATCCATTGCATCCCTTTGCTCGTCATCCCTTTCTCGCCTTTCTTCCGCCGCCGTTTCATCTTCGGCCCTCTCTTCGTCTTCCTCATCCTCATCCCTCTCACCCTCTTCCTCGACCCTCTCTTCATCCCTCTCTTCGTCTTCCTCATCCCCTTCTATATTCACATTCGTAAAGACCTTAGAACCTTGCGTAGTGGGAGGAGTGCTACGGGCAATATTTTTATCCTTCCTAGTGACATACACAGTTGCCTTTTTTTGTTGCTCCACAATTAATCTCAACAAATCAACGTCGCTCCTCAAGGCAACCTTAACCGTTCCATGCTCGTCTGTATCAGTCAAATAGTGAAACATATAATCACTATCACAATCACCCGTTTCTAGACGGATTTGTTGTACTAGATTGTCACGGGTAACTTCGGTCATTGCCAAATAAATCAAAACGCCATTGCCCCCAACATAAGTGCTTCTCTGCCAATGCCCCCCATGACGGATAAATATTTTTACTTGCGACATCACTGCAAAGGGATCACGAAAATTTAGGTCAAATATGAAGCAATACACATTGCAGTATCTTACACGGTTATTTCATCTATAACACGATTAAAATAAACCTTTTACACGATAAAATTTAAATTTCAACCGTGTAAAAACTTGTATTACACGGTTAAAATTATCGTGTAATACAATGAATGTTACCGTGTAATTCAAGTAAACCGTGTAAAATTAAATAAATTAAAAAAATACACGGTAATTGTAATAACAACCGTGTAACATAAAATTAAACCAACCGTGTAATTTATATATATTAACCGTGTAAACATGAACACTACTATTTTATTTTTACTGTTTTACCTAATATCACAAAAATAAGGAAAATTGAAATGTACCTTCTTAGTATCTGCAATATATCTTCCAAATTCCACCAAAATCGCACCAAAAATTTCCAAACAAATAGAGCAAACAAAAGATTATTTCTCTCTCTATAATTTGAATGTTTATAAAAGTGGTGATAAAATTTCTTTGCAGTTTGATTTTGTTGTTGTATTTTCTCATTCATCAATAAATGAAATTACTTTTTACTGATTGGGTAGTTGCCGGACATAAATGAAATTCTTGATATATATATATATTTTAAAATGCTTTACACGGTCTTCTTTTTACAATTCGTGTCGTGTAAAAGTATGAATAAGAGCATGACCGAGTAGAATAATTAATAAATATATTGGATTTTAACTTTTCTTACAAGTGGGCCCAAATAATAAGGGTATTTTTGTACTTTCATGGGATTTTGGGTATAAAACTTATAGTTTTATAGTTGTGGGTATAAAACCTACATAACTATTTGTTTTGGGTATTTTTAAAGTTCACCCTTATTGAAATAATGATATACTACATGGTATGGGCCTGAGTAGCGTGAGTCAATATCAGTGTTCTAAAAGAAGGCCGACTTGGCCGTCTAGAAGGTGTCTAGGCGCTAGAAGGCGTCGGGCCGTCCCGATTAATGGCAAGACGGTTTTCTCTAGGCGGCAGCGAATTAATCGGTCTAGGTAGTCTCAGGCATGTATAGGCAGTCCTAAGAGGGTTTAGGTGGGCTAGTCAGGGCCAGAGGGCTGTAAAATTAAATTATATTTAAAAAATCATGAATTTCATACTCTAACTTATGAATATCATATTTAAATATATGAAAATTTGACCTAGACTTTGATTTTTATGTGAAAGACTATTAAGTTTATGGAATTTGAACTATTAATTAGCATATTATATAATTTTAACTTTTATATTGTTTGCACTATAGGACATAATGTAAAAAATAGTACATTATAATTCTAATCCGCCTAGCCCGCCTAGAAACCGCCTAGCCGCCTAGACGCTAATCCCACCCTGCCGCCCTACTAGCGTCTAGCGTCTTTTAGAACACTGGTCAATATACAATATGCACTAAGGTCCAAGACCCTCTAGTTTTTCTTCTTCTTTTTTGGCTCATAATTAAAAGTTTTTTATTTTTATTTTTTGAAAGCGAACTTATTTTAGAAAACATGTGACCTAGCTATACGTGCGTACGTGTTTTAAATTCTTACATGTGTGTGAGTGTGTTATCTAATTAATGGACTCACAATCAAACCCATTTACTACAAGTCAATATATAGTTCAACAAGTTATATGGGTTTAAGCAACGAAACTGAAAATTACTAATTGTTATTTAATACAATATCCTATATATATATATATATATATATATATATATATATATAGAGGTTGGTTCATATGTTAATAAATCTTGATGTGTTAAATAGGAATGAATCTGGACCATTGATCTTAATCAAATCTATGGATGTCATTGATTTAAGCATAATTTCAAAAGGCAATAAGCATGATTTAATTTAAGCATGAATTGGTACATTTAAAAACACAATTATATAATAAGCATAATTTTATGCACATTTAAGCATAGTTTTGTATACTTTTAAGCATTTTTAACATTTTAACACGTCAGGATTTATTAACACACGAACCGTTCCCTATATATATATATATATATATATATATATGATAGAAATTCATGAGCTGAAAATCTTGGGATGTTACTTGTACAATATGGTAGTATATATAGTGTTCCAATATAGAGTAGTAGAAATTGATTAATTCCTGCAGGATTTTCCGAATTTGTTTAGACGTCATAATGTCATATATCAATAATGCATGGGTAAATGGTAATTCATGATTTTAACTACGACTGTTAAAAGTAATATTAGCTTCTTCCTCCGGCTCCAAAAAATTAAAAATAGCTTAACTATGTATAGGTCCTCCTTTTCGAGAAATACCAATATTGTCTAGTCGGAAATTTCGTATATCTTAATTAGAAACAATGCATGTAATCTATATAACTACTATATTATGTTTGTTTCAAACTGGTAAGCAAAAGAAAATATTAGTTTTTTAATCGATGAATCAGATACTAATTAATTAAGGTTTACACTTAAAGCATGATATGAGTAAGTAAAAACATGCAAGCATATATAAATATCCGTAAATTACACGAAGCACGCAGAACTCTTTCTTGAAAGAGTAGCCCATTAATTGTTTTCTTGAATTCATAATAGATTTTTATGAATGTAGGAAGATGATATGTAGACGACGAGCAATTGCTACAAAACCAATTAATATATATGCCCTATGCAGAATCTTGAAGTAATTAAATTTCCTACATTCAATTAATAGTATATCACAGTCACACATGACATGATGAAAATTAATTAAGTGGGAGAAAGAATGGTGCTTAAATCACCCTCAACTTAATTACCTCATAATAATATCATATATTCACAACAAAATAGAATTAATGCAATAATAAGAGGTCTATAGCTTCTATATATTGTAACTAATTAATTACGTAATTAAGTAAATGATATATTATCATCTCCTAAAAGTTATGGCGAAACCAAGTTTCCCATCCAATCGAAAACCCCAAATCTCCACTGAATTGCCTTTCCCTGCAGTGTTTGCAGCAGCCAATTTGCTCCAATCGGAGACGATCACCGTCATGTTCAAGCTCCGCCACTTCCTCACCCCCAAAATGTAGGGTTTTCCGCATTCATCCATTCCCAGAACCTTGATCCCTCCCTCTCCGCCGTCGACCGCCGCCGCCTCCTCCGCCGTCAGGAACTCGAACAACGGCTCCCTCTTCGTCACGAACAGGCGATTGAGATCCGGCTTCACATCCGAACTCTCCAGTTTCTTGCGGTACAAGAAAACGGGCCTCGCCCCTTTCTCCTCTAGGGCTTGCGCCAGCGCTTGGAATTCTTCTATACAAGGAATAATTAACGGACGTGGGTCTTCTCCGTCGCCGTTACTGCTCCGTTTCCCTCTTTTATTGCCGCCGTTCCCCTCCCGATTCCTCTTTTTAGAGCGGAGAGGGCCCAGACTTAACGAAGTGAGAGAGTTTTTGCTGGCTTCTTCTGTAAAGTTCGTCGGAGGGAAACTGTGCAGTGGCATTGGGCTGAGAACGGGGACTGAGTTTCTTGAAACGGCGGACAGCGTCAGGGTTGTGTCCACGTCATCATCAGCGATGAGAGGGAAGTTGATGAGTGTTTGATCATGTTCTTCCAACTGTTTTTCTTGGAGTATAGAAAGAATATCCATGCTCTTGCCGGAGATCATCTCCAGTATGAAAGGTCGCAGAAATTCACGACGTCGTCGTTGATGATCAACGTCTTCTTCTTTTTCGAAAAACCTTAGGCTTCCTATCTCCATAGCCATGACCGGTGGTTAATTATGAAGAAGAATAAGAAGAAGAAGTAGAGGATTGGTGCATAGTATAGGGAATTTGATTATGGTTATGAAGCGGTGTATTTATAGAAGGCAGATAGATTTAGGGTTTTTGATCTTAGCAATGAATAAGGAAATTAGGAGAGTAGAATCTTGGTGTTCAACGGCAAATCTAGACTACGCATTCATTCTTAGCTGGAATTTCCTATTAAGGCATCAGATATAAAATACGTGCATGGTAATTTCTTATGGTTCTAGGAATAAAATAAGGAAATATGGACGTTGTTGGAATTGGTTCACAAAGTGGTCTTTACCTTCTATACAATCAAATACAACTACAAAATAGTACTATGATTTTAGTTCATATATACGAAAATCTACTAATAGTAACAAATAGGAATTTTTAAGAGTTATATATTTAAATGGACAAGCTTGGTTTAAATTTGTTTACCAAGGTTGGTATAAATTAAATCAGGTGAGTCTAGCTAGGAAAATAATTCGTGAGTGAAATACATTTTAGTATGCTACATTTAAGGGTCGTGAGTGTTTTAGAACTTAAATAGTTTCACCGGGGATGTAGACAGATTTGGTAATAAAACTTGCTAATTTTGGAGCATAAATGATCAAGCAATAACATTAGGCTTTATTTATTGAAGATAAACACTATTTTGTTATTTATTTATTTTTTGTGTAGTTATTTATTTATTTATTTATTGACTTGGAATAAAATTCAAGTGACAATTGGATAAAAGGAATTCGACTCTATTAAAAATTTTAGCTCTTAAATTTCTTTCTTCTTTTTCGATTGTATGTATTTTATTTTCTAGGATTTATCAAATACTATTTGTGTTCTTACTTCTTTCTAGTTATCCATCCATCCTTTTTCATTTTGATTGTTTACAATAAATAAGTGAATTATCCTACTCCCTCCGTCTCATCCAATTCGTTCTGCTTTTTGAATATATGTGAGGAATAAAATAATAAAACAGGAGAAATTGGATGAGACGGAGAGAGTATTATTTTCAATAAATTGTACCCTATGGGGAAAAAATAATAATAAAATAAAATAAAAAATCTCTGTCAGTTAAGCTACTACTTCGTTTCTATTATCCTATTCCTCATCCTATTATAACACGAAAGTTTTTATATATAAGAACAATAATCTCACATTCAACCTGAAGATAGTACTCCTTCCGTTTTTGATATATGTATAAAAAAAATTGGGACATTCCCATATAGTATGTTATCCCAAAAAAAAAAATACTCATTTATATAAGTAAGATACATCCTCCACTTACAACACTTTATCTGTTTTTTCCTTAAAACTCTTGTCGATCTAAATTTAATATATATATATATATATATATCAGAGACGAAGGGAGTATAATTCAACAAATTTAACGACAAATTAGATTAACAGAATATCAAAGCACTTGTGGCCAGCCAGGTAACAGGTAACCAGAATGCAGATTACCATCAAAATATCTAACTAGAATGCAGAAAGATTACCACAAATGGAAATGTACTTTCATCTCAACCTACACCATAGCTTAGTGGCAGGATTAGAAAATGCTGAAGGCAGATATAGCTCAATCATTCTCATAAACCAATCAGAATTTGGAGGTATTCTCCCATTCAACGAAAAATTATAACAATCAAAAGAAGTGTTTGGGCAGGAACTGAAATTATAACAGGTAACCAGAATGCAGATTACCATCAAAATCAAAAGAAGTGTTTGGGCAGGAACTGAAATATTAGGATCATTTATCCACTGGTACAAAGATTATGCAAGTAGAACGAATGTCCCATAAGAGGCTACAACAAACAAGTAGTGTTTGTTGCATAGATCACTTTATAAATGACGAAAAACGATCGGATCAAGTGAAAAACAGTTATGAGTCAAAATAGAGAATCAACCACCACAAAATTTGGTGACATATTATTTGTCTAGGAATCAAATATGGCAGGTATCTCAGCTGCTACTGTTGGCTGCCCCTGCTGTACTAAGGTCCTCGAGAGCCTTAGAAATCTGTTCCTCGCTCAAACCTTCCAAGCGTATTCCCCTCTCCACGCCATAGTCTAGATCAATGGAGAAGAGCTATTAGTGAACGTTATCATAGTAATGTACCTAGGCATTGGAGTACATTGCTTGTTGTCTAAAATTCAAAAGATAACGGGATGATAAAGTGCTCGAGAAAGACTGGAAACAGCAAAGAGATGGGAAAAAAGTTCGTCAAATGAAATTGAAGTTAATGCAACTGCATAAGTTTGAACTGGATTATTATAACTTATAATCTATAGATGTTCCCTTTCACATTAGGGTAGGTATGTATTTAGAACCAATTTCATGAAAATCTCAAAAGCTAAGCAATCAAATTGGTGAAACACATCACGATTATAGTTATGAGTCCAACATGTGCCAAATCAGTACGTATGAAAACCCCTAAAATTCAGCATACTTTCATCCAGTTTCTCAATATGAATGTACAGACATCCAAATTCCATTCTGCCCAGAATGCAATGCAGTTTAAAGAACTCTATCAATTCAGCTAACAGTTCTAGTAATATTCAGCTGGAAATTTGAAGGAACTGCTAGTTGCCCTAGCAAAGTAGCACACTCAATTGAAACATTCAAACGACACCAAAATCAGCCAAGGAAAAAAAATAAATTAAAATGAAAAGAAGAGCGCTGAAATGGCGAGTGGGAAATTTCGATCTAGAAATGAACCGAAAAAGGAAAATTATCAGATTACCGTATCTCGCCCAAAGCTGAGGCTCGATGCCAGTAGCCTCACGGATCAAAATCGGGAGCTTAGGGTTTTTCGTCTTCAGATCCTTGTAATTTTTCTCAATGAAAGCTCTGTTCGAACAAACACAGAACGCACACAATCGATAAGAATTGCAATCAAACGAATGGGATTGAGAAAATTGAAACGAGAATGGAGTAGTAAGAACCTGGTGGAAGAGCTGGAAGACGAATTAGGAGAGAATAAGATGCGGAGCTCCTTGAGATTTCGAGAAAGCTGTCCCCTCCACGCCATTGTTGAAACCTCTCTCTCTCTGCGCTTCGACTGTTTGTTCTTGTTTGCTTGGTAAATTAGTATATCTTGAAATTAGTCCTTCAGTTTTTAAGAATCTTCTTTTAGTCCACAAAGGCTTTGTTATTCAGATATTGACCCCCTGAGAAATTATTATTATTATTGGCCGTCGTTTTGATGTTTCCATTTCCTTGGACGAAAGGGTTTTTATTTTATAAGCATTCTCAACCCAAAAAAAAAAAAAAAACACTTTTTAACATTTTAAAATACCTATTCACGTAATAAGCTTTAGTCATATTCCTCATAATTGGAAAGAAAATTGTTCTGGAAATTAAGCAACGAAATTTGTGTGAAATATATTCATTCACAACAAAAGGTATTGGGGTAAACAAATGCTTTAATCATATTAGTAGGTATAAGAAATGTAATATCTTATATCTTGTGCAGATTCCACAATAAAGTCTCTTCTACTTTTTCATTTCATTTTCTAATGTAATGTTTGTTTTCTGTATATCTCTATTTATAACGTGAGTGAAATAAAACACAATCTAAACTACTAGTATACATTACAACATAGAAAATAATCAAGATTGCTCTTCTAGGGAAAAATGGGAAACTGCAATACTCATTTTGATCCTTCTTTTCCAAAGACTAAAAAGAAATTAATACCTCTGCAATTTACTCTCACATGATTTTTGCAAATTAAAATAAGAGTTAAAAGTATTATCCTCTCAAATACGCAACTGTTGGAATCAACTTACTGCAAACCAAAAACATATTAATCCATCAGATGTGGCTCTTCTGATGCAGGCATCAACTCATATCTGCCACACACACACGCGCGCCCGTTTATGCAAGTAATGTATATCCATGTTCCAGTAAATCAAACTACACAATGATGATTGCTGTTCCTACATTTAAAAGTCGAAACTCACGAATACAACACTGGAAGTTCCAGTAAAGATTAATCAACCAAGTTTCAACATTTTGATCCAAAAGCAAACCTGCACCAATGCATTTCAAGGCAAGGTCTTGAACCAAGACGCTAGGAACAGTGTGATTTAAGTATCGTTCCACTACAAAGTTTGATTAAAACAACTAAATCTTCTCTTTTAAATTCATAAGCTCGAGTGTTTGGAGATTCAGACGGTCTTGTATAGATGTTGAAGCATTTATCCATAATAAACCAGTGAAATGAGGATGTTTTGCCTCATCATTCATCCTAAAACAAAACACAAGTCATTATCCGTGCGTAGAAATTATAGTGCATGGATTTTCATTTGCAAGGCATGCAAAAGCCAAAGGACAAAATCATAAATTGGTTTTTCAACCTATTAAAACAGTAACAAAATATACGAATCTGGCAGCCTTATCACCCGTGAGATGTCATAAGACATTCTTCAGATTCATATAAACTTATACAATGTGTATATGTGAGTCAGCATCTCATTTTTGAGGATGTAGTGCGTGAGAAATTCATAATTCGTATTTATTTAGTTGTTATGTCATGTACCAACTCTTCACCCATTTTAAGGTTATAATTGATCTACGGTTGTAAGAATCAAGGACTGCCTGCGAGCACTTACTGGGGGAGAGAGACTCGTACAACAAGTTCTTTAGAAAAACGAACTAGGCAACTAGTTCAACCTTTTTTTGAAAAAGTTGCGTACTTTAATAGTGAGTTTTTATGCCCTATTGAATTTAAATTAGAGCTCAACGCTGTTAGATCAATTGAGGTTGAGGCTCATATTAATAAGAACGCATTCAGATAAAGGAGTGGTGCCTCTAGCAGAAAAGTAATGATCCAGTAGCTAAAGGACAACATGCTTCTACCTCAGCATGAGAACGATACTTGAGCAGATACGAAAATTAGAACGGAGAGGGGTTTCAGTTGGTTTACAACTCCATAAACAAACTCTATGAGGAACTGTAGAAGCCTCAGCAAGAATATATAGTGATCTTCTAAACTTTATGGCTCGTGTGAAGTGTTGTAAAGAATGGGAACAATCAACGTGCTCTAACAGCCATAAAGAACAACTTCATTGTCCTGTCTGATTTCTTGTATTTATCCTATAGCCCTCCAAAAACTATTTAAAATTTTCCCCAGAGGTTACTTTCTTAAAGGCTAGACAAGAGAATCACAAAAATGCAATTATATTCTAAACGTGTATAAGTTCCACATGGGGAGATATTGCTTCATCACAGGGATTTCCAGTATGGGGGACACTGCCTTCTCTTGAAGGAAGACAACTCTGAATGGAGAAATGAAGTGAATCATCAAGGGCAGAAGAAACTCAGCGCAAGTCAAAATTAGAAACATTGGTTGGAACGACACCAGTTACTCCGTGTATCGTTAGTTCAGTAACAGGTTTCTAAAGAATCTAGGAGCACTAGACATGAACAGGTGTAAGATGTTTTCATGTGGATACTTTAGCTTCTTCAACCAACCCTTCAGTCTAAGTTCGCTCACAATGTTCTCTCAAAAAACCAATTCTCTGTTTTAGAGGATGTGCCAGGAAGATCTGATCCCAACACGTGCAAGTTACCGATAACATAGTACTGGCATCTAAAAGCGCAGTCTAAAGCATGATACAGTACAAAATATAACAAAAATGAGAAAACCACTCAAAAGTGCAAATCAAGCATGACATAGAACAAGGAAAGAAGAAAGCAAAGATTTAATAGTGAACATGGAAAGCCACAAGTTTTAGGGCTGACCTTGACAGCATTGCTTCCCCCTTTGTGGGCATAGTGAATGCGGATATTTCTGCCATCCAGCACCTGCAAATGCATACGATAAATGGAGAACTGGCAAAGGATGTAACCGAAAGAAACATACTTAGGCATGTAAGAAAAAAAAAATGTATTTGAATCTTTGAGCATATATACCTGACCATCCATTTCTTTCAAGGCTTTGGTCGCTGCTGATTCAGAAGAGTAGCGCACGAACCCATATCCTCTTGATTTTCCACTCACACGATCACATATTACCTTAACTGATAAGGTTGTGAAGACTGAGGCCATTTCTATTCCAAAATAATCTCTAGTTGGTAAAATTGTAATGTTGTAATTACGCCTACCTTCGACTATTTCACCATAGTCCTTGAATGCATCCTTCAGTACACTTTCGTTGGTATCGTAGGAGAGTCCTGGAAGCAGACAGCTAAGAAATGTAACCATCCAGAATAGTGTGTATTAGACAAAATAATCAGATTTTTTAGGCAAAGTGAAATTGTCAGAGATCAGTTCTTTCGTAGAGCACCATTCCCAGCAAAGTACAATTCCTTTTAGATATTGTTGATGCTGACTTTAGCTGAATAATTATCTGCCATGCTTGCTGGTTCTAACTTGCATATTTAACGTGTTTTCAAATACTAAACCTTCTTCCTTCGTTGGAGCATTTTATCGAACAGGTGATAGAACCAAAGTTGGGATCCAATAATCAACCAATTTAGTTTAGAATTCTCAATTTAATTCAGAACCCTTGTCAAGGATAGACACTGCGAACATTCGCAAATGAGAGAGAGAGAGAGACCTCCGACGAATAATTGCATGTGCCGCCGTGTGAGGCATCTATAGCCCGGGGATGTAAAGGAGGGACGAATCTTGTTGAAGAAATGCATCCTCCTCGGTGAACATTCAACTTTTCTCAAGAATCCGGAAAAGAAAAAACAAAGGTAAAGCAAATTCTCATTTAGGTTGGAAGTATTTTTTTTCGAGGAAGACTGTCCCTATCCACACCTTTCTGCGTCTGTAAGAAACGATTCCCAACAATTTCATAGTGTGAAAATTTGAGAACAAATGAACACGGACACACAAATTAATAATAAAATCCAGTTGAAAACGACAGATTATTAAGCCTCCAATGACATCTAATTCTTACCCTCAAAAAGGAACGACGAACAATCTTTCCAGTACCAACTCAGGGTATCGGCAAAAATATTTTCTAACGGAAGAAATGTCAAGAACACGCCCGATTTCAAAATAACAAGGAAATTAAACACGATCCACAAATTGTGGCTCGATTAACTAGATTCATATTAAAACTGGGCTCTAAATCAAAAGCGCTATATAATTACAACATCCATTCTCTTTCTGCCCTCTAAATTCAGCTAACGAACTCGATCTAAGCCAAAAATCACATGTACAATCTGATGAACCCAATTCATTTAAAAACTAAGCAGCAGCTTTCTTCGGCGATTTCGCTGCCTTGGATGGCGACTTCGGCTCCTTAGTAGCCTTATCTCCGCCAGTCTTCTTAGGCAACAGCACCGGGTTGATGTTCGGAAGAACACCGCCATGAGCGATGGTCACACCCTGCAACAACTTCCCAAGCTCCTCATCGTTCCTCACGGCCAACAGCACGTGCCTCGGAATGATCCTGTTCTTCTTGTTGTCTCGAGCAGCATTTCCAGCCAACTCCAACACCTGGAATCCATTAAATTTGACACGATTAAAACCAGGAAAAAAAAGAAAAAAAAAAAAAAAAAGGCAGGATCGAGATCTGGACAAATGCTAGACCTAACGAACTAAATCAATGGCGTCACATAACACAGATCAAAAGGAAACACGAGGCGATTTGTTACCTCAGCAGCTAGGTACTCGAGAACGGCAGCCAAGTAGACCGGGGCACCACTTCCGACGCGTTGCGCGTAGCGGCCTTTCTTAAGGTAGCGGCCGATTCTTCCGACCGGAAACTGCAGGCCGGCCCTGACGGAGCGAGAGACCGACTTCTTCTTGGGGCCGCCGCCCCTCCTTCCCGCGGCGCCCTTCTTCGGTTTTCCGGCAACCTCCATGGAAATGACGATGTTAACCCTGAAGAGTATTGAAGCTGAACGGTTTTTTCGGAAGCGTTGGGTGATGTTTTGGGAAATGGGGATTGCGATTATATAGGGGGGGGCTGGTGGCGATGAGCTCCAGCGAGGGGCGGTTACAGCCGTTGGATTAGGGCTCGATCTGCGTGGTGTGTGATGGACCAATGGGGAGCGAGTACGAAATTTGAAATTTTGGGATGCCGAGCTGCTAAATTTCGCTTTCTCCCGCCCGCTAATTCGTTCTGTGCATTTCAAAAAAATTGGTTTCTCAATTTGCAAAACCCTAGACACCTAGGCTCATACTCATTTTTCATTATTTACATGCCATTTATGGAATTCTTTCTAAGGAATTAAAGATAAAAATATTCATTTTCATAAATTAATAAATTTTAGGGAATCCGATTCCTATAAGAATTTTTGTCAAGAAAAAAAACTCATCTATGTATGAATTCCAGATTAATCAATATAATTGATCTTCATTATTAAATCAAGCAAAAGAAAATCATCATGATGCAGGATATGCTTGAATTAAATCAAAAACAAATAAATAAAAACAAACTATATACAGATCAACATACACATAACATACAAAACAATAGCATTTTTTAGGGAATAATTAAAATTGTTATTGAATAGTAGATACATTGGATAATAAGAATCCAAATCGGGTTTTGTTTGAGTTATTACCTTCATAAAAATCCTCGATTTGAGAATCATTTGCCGAAATATCTTCAGCAGAACTCGAACTTGAGATGCACATAAAGTTGGTTGATTTGAAAAATATTTGCCCAAATCTCTTTGATATTGACTCGGACTTGAGAAACTTAACTCGCGCTTGCTACTTGCTAGACATCAATATTTGCCCGAATCTCTTCGATATGACCCAGTCTTGAGAAACATAACCCGCGCTTGCTAAACATCAATATTTGTATTGTTGTTGTGCAATGAATGTCTTATCTGTACATGATTAAGAACACATTTTATTAATATACGGAGGAAATATTAGACAATTCGAAAAATTGAAGGATAATTATGTAATTTTCGTTGCACCCGAATTCAATGATAATTCACCCATTTAATGAGAGAACTATCATCAAATTCAAACACTCATGATTCAATCATGGTTTTAATATATTTTCCATAGCAAACAACAATTTAAAGCACAAATTATCATTTTATATAGAGGGTTTATAGTTACTACCTACAATGTAAAATGAAAATAGCATGTCTTAATATTAACTTACGTCCATTTCACTTAATTGATAAAATATTTTCTTTGTTGGAAGATCTAGTCCTTTTGGAATCTACTCGTTGATGAATATGTTAATTTAAAATTTGTTACTAACACCGTATCTAAAATTTAATGTCCTACATACTTTATATGTTACAATATTTTGTTATAAGCATATGCTAGTATTGTTGGAAATATTAATCGCTTATCTCCCAGTTTTCAGTTGAAAATTTCAGCTACAATTTTCCATTCACATTAATCGCTTATCTTCCTTTTCATCTCCGTTCACCTTAAATCATCTCAATTTTCGAATCGAAATTTCGACTGTAGTCGATTTTGAGAAATAAAAATAAAGTGAAAATCCCACCTTCAGATCTAGAATTAAAGTTCAATAAATAAAATTAAGGGTGAACTTTATATATACCCAAAACCGATAACTATGTAAGTTTTATACCCAAGCATATAAAAGTATAAGTTTTATACCCAAAATTAAATGAAAAGACAAACTTACCCTTAAAAAGTTACTGTTTTTCACGGTTACAACATATCAAACCGTGATATCATTGTTAAACCGTGAGCTCACGGTTTTGCATGAATCCTCACGGTTTATAAGGTCGAAAAACCGTGAGTAAAGTATAAAACCGTGAGCTCACGGTTTTGCCATCATGAAGTCACTTTTTAATTTGATTTTGAGTGAAAAAAATGTAAAATTCGAAAATGCATTTATTCACCAACAACCAAATCAGATGAAGGTACATTTCATTAATTGAATTAACAGTGAAATTGAACAAAAACACTTCAACTGCAACAAAAAATTGAAATCGTGAACGCAAATTGAGTTAACCTCCCTCAATTTTGTTGAAATTTCCCCTCGAAGTTGGTTGATTCTCGAAAATATTCACCGTATTTGGTCCGCTGTCGAAGATATTTTGATCATATTGAAGGTACGCACCGTTTATTTTTTCATATTTAGTTGTTATTATTGTGTAAATTTGAGGAAAATCATATGAATTTGGAATTTAGTAATTATTGATTTTTTTTCTAGAAAATCATGGTTTATTTACTTTTTTGATACGAAGAGTGATTAGATTACATGTTTGGTAACCTATTTATCGAGAATTAAAGTAATTACTTCCATGTAATAGGTTTAAAACTATTAGATTCGATATTAAGCTTGGAAAAAACAATTTTCCGTTTTTAACGGTTTAATTAAAATTCACGGTTTAGATTTGTCATGTCACGGTTATTTACAAGGTAAACCGTGAGATATCCTTTTTCAATTAAAATATTAAGCTCACGATTTATAATATTTCACGGATTAAACTGAGATTAAACCGTGAAATGTCCAACTTTCACGGTTTAATCAAAGTTTAAACCGTGAACTTCCCATTAAAGTTTAAAGTTTAAACCGTGAACTATTTAAACCGTGTAAACATGATTTCTTCCATCAAAGTTTAGTGTATTTTCTTCTGATTTTGAATTTCTTGATCGTTTTTATGCAGATATATGTCTACGGTCAAAGTATATATTCGTCACGGTGGGTATTTTGAGGAGGAAACTCGTTACGTAGGGGGCGATCGTGTTTTGGTGCATTTGGCTATGACTAAAGTTACATATGCAAATCTACTACAAGAGATTCGTGATCAAGTGGGCGAAGAATCCGATTTTTTGCTCTACTACGTGAGTAATGCCGATGGTGGACAAGATAAGGTCGCTTTGAGGAGCGACATGGATTTGTTGCGATTGATTGTGGAGCAGATGAAGAAAGCAACTGTTTACGTTATCAGAAAAGATAAGGGAATCGCCCAGAGCACTCCGACGACACAAGGTTCTAGGATTTTTACGAGTGTGAATATTGAGGAGCCGAGCTCGGAGGCTCCATATTCTGAAGAAGAAAGGAGCAAGGAAGACGACGAGGAAAGGGATGAGGATGAAGAGGTCGCGGAAGATATGGCTGAGGAAGCAATGGACGCAGCGGATCGCACCGACTTATTTGAGTCACTTACGAAGGAGTTCGGTGCATGGATCCGAGAGCCGAGACGGCTTCATAGGATCGTTGGGCATCGCAACATTCATTCAGAGTCCCAACCTACCCAAGACGACGATGCCAGGGCTGATCTTGAGGCTATCCGAGATTGGTTGATTCCTCACGTTCACCTAGACACTGCGTTGCCTTTGGGGGTCCTGGATCCAGATTATTACACGCCTGTAGCTGGTGCATTGCGAGAGGGCGGCCTGTTCAAGAGGAAGTTAGATGTGTCAGTAGCAATTGGATTGCATCAAATGGAGAACCGGCAGCAGTACAAAGTTGAGAATTCGGACAAGGGCCGTGTCGGGTTCAAATGCAGGACGGAAGGGTGCGAGTACCTCGTGCGGGCAAAGAACGTGGGAACTATGTGGCGCATCAGAACATACAATGGCAGCCATACATGCTCCGTCGATTTAGACGGGACTACACCGCGGCAGTACCCCGCGAATGTTCTTGGAGCATTCTACGCAAAGAAGTTGATCACTGATGGTGTCGTGCTCAAGCCAAAAGAGATGGTTGACGAAATGCGAGCTGAGTACGACATTAAGATCGATTACAGTTTTGCCCTGCGAGCGAGGAACATCGCTATCGAGATGATGTATGGAGGATTTGTGGAGTCGTACAAGAGGCTTCCATCTTATCTGTACTTACTGCAGCAGAAGAATCCAGGTACCGTGTATAGTATCTCGACATCCCCCCTCGACGATCGACTGTGTTATATGTTCCTCGCTCTAGGACAGTCCTTGCATGCATTTCAGAACAATTTACTACGTTCGGTTATCGTAGTCGACGGGGCACACCTCAAGGGCAAGAATAAGGGGACGTTATTCGTCGCTTGCACGAAGGATGGGAATGAGCAAGTATTTCCACTTGCCATTGGATTTGGCCCGATCGAGGACGATGATTCCTGGTCTTGGTTTCTGACGAATTTGCGTAACTGCTTAGGACATCCTCAGGACCTATTGATAGTCTCCGATGGCCATATCAGCATTGGAAATGCAGTGAGGGCTGTCTTCCCCGGTGCGCATCACGGTCTCTGCTGGCATCATCTGGCCAAGAATATGGTCACATTTGGGAAGCACGCAGTCGGCATATTCGAAGCTGCGGCCTACTCATATTCGGATTCTAAATTCGAAGAATACATGGAAAACTTGATGGGTTCTCGAATATATCAGAGGCTGTGTGAGATCGGCATGCATCGGTGGTCGCGTAACAAGTGCCTTGTTCCGCGCACGAGTTTCATGACTTCGAATGCCGCTGAGACGATGAATGCTAGACTCCTATGGGCCCGTCGATTGCCCATCTGCGCCATGATTGAGTCATACAGGATTATTGTCGACAGGTGGTTCGAGGAGCATCGGAATGCCGCTCAACGTGGGACCCACGAGGTGACTGAGACAACGTACCAGAAGATGGCCGTATCTTCTGAATGGGCCCGTCACTACAGAACTCGTGGGACAACAATTCCCCACGTGTACAGGGTCGAGGGTGACAACGGGACTTACCTAGTGGACATGCAGAATGCAACGTGCGATTGTCGTGAGTGGGAGGGGGACATGGTGCCGTGTCGACACGCTTGTGCTGCCATTAGGTATGCATGCCTCATACTCATTTTTTTTGCTACGATCAGTCTGAAAATATTTGGTTTAATTCTTTCATATTTCATTACTATGGTTGCAGTTTTGCCGGAGGCCGTGCTACGGACTATGTGAGCTATTATTTCAAACAATCGACCCTCGTGGCAACCTACTCGCCCAACATTCATCCGGTTCCCGATCCACGGTTTTGGACTGTGCCCGAGCACATTGCTGCTCAAGTGGTTTTGCCGCCTGTTGTCGAAAGACAAGCGGGTAGACCGCGAAACAGCCGAGCGAGATCAACGGTGGAAGATCTTCCGGGAAATCCACAGAGATGCGGGCGGTGCGGTGGATACGGTCACAAGAGACGCACATGCACGGCTTCTTTGCAGATCGGTGATGCCGATCTCAATAGAGTCCCGAACGAGGATGGTAGGCAGCGACGAAGGCCAAAAACTTGTAGCATTTGTCACGTACATGGGCATACTAAGCGTAGATGCCCGATGAGAGTTGTTGATTAGATTAGAATTGGTTATGTAGAAGTTTACGGTTGAGAGTTTATGGTTATGGTTATATATAGAAAGAAGTTTATGTAGAAGTTTATCTTCAATCCGTTAATAATGAAAAAAATAAAATAAATTAATTAACGGTTTGTTAGGCATTTATACCGTGAGCTCACGGTATAATGGCCAATCAAACCGTTAATTTTGTTCATATTTTTTTAATTAATTAATAATGGAAAAAATAAAATAAATTAATTAACGGTTTGAAAGGCATTTATACCGTGAGCTCTGTGAGCTCACGGTATAAATGCCTAACAAACCGTTAATTAATTTATTTTATTTTTCCTATTTTACTAATTAAGAAGAATACTTGCACTCATTTAAACGTAATAGTGTTGTGGCTACTTCACACCTTATATTTTAGCAAAATGATTAACTCAATGTATATACAAGGTGGGAAAGTAGCCACAACACTATTACGCTGCCGTCGCCATGACAACAGCAATATAAATTTTGAGAAAAAGAAAAGTAAAAGATTGTTCATATATAGGTAGCACCTTCTCAATTTTTGTCTTATACTTTCGATGTGGGACACAGCCGACGGGTAGAATACATGTTAAACCGTGAGCTAACGGTTAAAAATATAAAATTACCGTGAACCCCAATTAAACCGTAAAAATGTGACTCTCACGGTTAGATTAGCAAGCAGACCGTGAGATCACGGTTTAACTGCTAATCTAACCGTGAGAGTCATATTTTTCATTAATTTTTTTTAAAACACGGTTTTTTCACATTTAAACCGTGAAACCTAACCGTGAAAAATATATTTTTTTATATTTATTTATTTTAAAGAGAGCAAACACGGTTTAAATGCAAATAAAACCGTAAGAATTTTAAATTAATCGTGAACCCTAACCGTTAATTTCATAATTAGGCCAAATTAATGCCGAAACTCTGATTTTAACCATATTTTAATTGATATAAATATATTATATCAATTATGTGTGCATATATTATCTAAATTCTAAATTAATCACTAATTGTTGTCTATGAATAATGCTACACGTATATTTGAGTTCAAAGAGATTGTTGATGTATTGTTCACTTATACACTTGTACATATGCTAATCATGTTCAAAGTTACATATGCTAGTAATCTAAATATTATTTTTAAATTTAAATTCAATGTTTAAATATTATTCTAATAATCTAATCTAAATGAAATGCGTAGAATTATAAATTTTAAATATATAAGTGATAATATTATACACAATGTCAAAGAAAATGAAATATAATGTTCACAACTCGACATAACGTTGCGAAAGTGAAAATATCCGTTTCGCCACCTCTAAGCGAAACCCGGATAGATACCTCATACCAACCCTCTCAAGACGCGGCTTCTTCAAGGCGAAGATACGGTCGATATACATACAAGCGAACGGGCCGCATGAATAATCATCTTTCTGTATGTATTGTTGCGTCAAGGGGGCCCAGACAATCTGCAAGAAATCATTTTGCTTCGCCAGCCGTGGATGTTGATCCCAATACCCAACTTGCTGCAAGACTCTGGGCCACAGTTTCAGGATCGGGTAGAGCTGGACCTTCCGATGCATTCTGTCGGCTGCATTAGGGAGCGTATGTAGAAGTGAGTCATATACCTCCATCGTCCACTCGTCAGTCAATACCCGGCAGATAACCCAGTGGTCGGAGGAGACATGACAAACAAACACAAACTGCATAGAAGGGTCGAGGACTCAACTTATTCTTCAAGCACTAATAATAATACGTTCTCAAATGAAAAAGTTAAATCGAAGGAACTTACACAAGTTGCGTTCATCCAAACATCATACGAGCCCACGCCGTGAAACCAATTCTGGAGATCCTTTGACAGCTTGTAATCACGATACTTTAGCTTCGACTTTGCCATTGCCGTTTGATCTCCATCGTGAAAAGCCATCAGAGTTGTTCTCAAGTCGTACTGTCAAATAATATATTCGTTTAGAGATTACACACAAAATAAAATAAATAAAAAAATTATTCATTAAATATGTCAATAAAAACTCACGTATACGCCCAATCCAAGCAGAACGGTGCCTCTCTCCTGCAGAGACGGACACAAAGAAAGTCCATCTTGGAGTCGACTCCACCAGTAAAGCACATACAGGTCCATTACCTAAAATAAACACAGATTATTATGAAAACATAATACTCGACAAAGTATAAAAAATAATAACAACACAAAATAAGGTCCGGACTAACCTCAGCGTTGAACTGTATCGCGGGGTGTTCGATATCATCGAACAAGGACTGCGTCATCCTATATGGCGGGTCCTGCATGTTCATTGCGTAGGAATCCGGCCCGCTTTGTCTGAATGCCATAAACATCTCCTTGATCGTCGAGCCAGTATACGGTGTGGGGATAATCGGAACAAATGGGCTCTGTAAGGCAGCCGACGGCCTCACATTCCGTCCCCCAATACGAACCCGACGCACAGGCGTCTGTCCTGCCACGTCAGAGTCTGCATCACTGTACTCACCCCCGTTTCCCTGTCGCTCCTCGGGAACGGGAATCATCTGCGGATGAGGAATGACAGGCTGTAGTACGGGATGCACCCAATCATATGGGGGCGTCGTCTCCAAGTCCCTATAAAAAGATGAGTGTGATGACTCTGCGTCCTCGACCTCAGCCTCTCGAACTGGAGGCGTCCTTGATCTCTCCCGTGCTACCGGCTCGGTAACAAACCCCACCATGTGCTCGAAACCCGGAGCGCCCACAGGGGACGGTGACCTGTGCTCAATGTAGGGAGCCTCTTGATCGTCTCGATCTTCGTGGGGCCGGTCAACAGAATGTCGTCTATCAAAGGCCACATGGCTGGCATGTGACGGTGCTCGATGATAAGAATGAACGCCATGACCCGCGGAACTCCCCGACCTCCCGAAGATCCCCTTCAGGTGCCCTTCCATGAACTTGGCGATACGAGCCATCACTCCGGTGTCCGACTGGTCTTGGGCCATTCTCTCCATGATCTTGTCAGCCCACGCGTCATTATCACATCCTCGGGGGCACGGATCCCCATGCACGCAGCAAACAAGGCCCGGAGACCTCTCGGGATGTGAACTCTCCACCCTCGGCCTCTTCGACGTACTCACACGAGCTCTTGGGTTTGGGAGAGGTCCTCGACCCTCAGAATTTGCCCTGGTGGCACGTGGCTGGCGACCACGGGGCTGGGCTGCAGTCCGGGCATCCCGACACCTCAATTTGTCGAGAACTTTCGCCATAGTTCTCGCTTCCTTCGTCTGCCTCTGCGGTATAGGCGCTTTCTTCCAAGCATGACGCGTATTCGGATTAAATCGAACCATCAAGGGGTCTTGCTCTTCGAAGAGGCTAAGATAGTATAATTGAGCCATTTCTTCCGTCGAAGGTTCGAGCGTCGGGTTTACTTGGAGCTGCAAAAGACAAAGGCACAAAAAATTAAAAATCAAAACCAAATCAAAATCAGTATTCAAACCGTGAAATGAAACCGTGAAAGCTGATGCCTCGCGGTTTGGGACTAAATCAAACCGCTAGCTCACGGTTTGATTTATGTTCAAACCGTGAGAATGATCTTTCACGGTTTGAACATAAATCAAACCGTTAGCTCACGGTTTGACTTAAGTTCAAACCGTGAGAATTATCTTTCACGGTTTGAACATAAATCAAACCGTTAGCTCACGGTTTGACTTAAGTTCAAACCGTGAGACATTTAGCTTTCACGGTTTTATTCTAAATGAAACCGTGAGCTCACAGTTTTATTTAACCGTGATCATGCTTAAATAATCATAATAAATAAAATTTAAATTTAACTAAATTAATTATAATTGAGTTCAAACAATTAACCGATAATCTACATAAAACCGCTCCAATTAATTCAATTTCAATCACCATATACTATAAACAAAACAAAACTCTAATATTAATTTAAATTTTAATAATTCAAATGATATATAATTGGCAGATTAAGAGAATGATGACATACCGTCGGATCGTTAAAAAAACCCTGGAAATCTCTATAGTTGTGTCCCATTTCCCATCTCCTTAGTCGAGGGAACGCGTGCGGGTTCAGCTTGTTGGCACACTGCTCTCCTAAATCCGGAAGGGCCTCGAAGGCCCAAAAATACAATGCCCAGACGGGCCCGTATAGATGGTAGGCAGCATTAGTGTCGGAGCCTCCAATTTCTCTCGGGTCTTTCTTTGCCACTCCGAGCTGGTGGCACAGTATTTGGAACGACCATGAGCCCCACGGAAATGTAGCCCATCGTTCCGGATCCTCTACTAAAGTCCATGCCCAATCATCAATGCTTCTATTGTAGTCCCGACACAATAGCAAGTAGTAGTAGGCGAGGAGGTTAGCGGCAACCATGTATTGATCCTCCGTCCCTAGAACTACGTCAGCGTTCGTGAAATCGTTAAACAACTGTTTCACTAGCACCTTACGCCCCTCATAGTAAGTATAGAAGAGACTCGTCCTTGGGATGACGTGGTTCTTGCCATGAGGATTAAAGGTCGAGGAACCGAATCTCAATCCGGTCACGAGGCAAAATTCTTGCGGCCCAAACCGAATATCCTGGCCATTCACGTGAAACAACCTCTCAAAATCATGGTCGTTGCCCCTCCATAGCTCCCGGGACAAAAGCTCGTGCAAGGCACGCTTCGCATTCCCAATCTTCTTAATTGTGCAGATGACTGCGAATGGAGATTCGTCACTAAATCGGGCCAACAGATCACGTCCGCCAATGCGCAATAAATGGTTTACGATTGACACAGCTGCGGAGTCTCTATAGTAGGCATTGATTTCACCCGGAAATCCTTGCATGAGAGGCCTGTACCATTGGTACCTAGGCTGCAATCACCCAAAAAATGCAAATGAAGTGAATTAATTAATTAAATTAAATTATATAGTGTATATATATCTAAATCTAATATGTATAATTCACGGTTTAAAAGCCAAAAAACCGTGAGCTCACGGTTTAACTAAGCTTAAACCGTGAGAAAAGGGCTTCCTCACGGTTTGAACTTAATTCAAACCGTGATTTCACGGTTTGCTTAAGCAAACCGTGAGAATTCCTTTTCTCACGGTTTAAGCTTAGTTTAACCGTGAGCTCACGGTTTTTTGGCTTCCAAACCGTGAATTATGCCCAAACCTATACTGTACAAATTCAACTTCAAGTTCAAACCCAGCACACACACACAAATCGTAGTTCAAGCACACACACATATTTGTGTCATTTTCATATAAATCGCATACAAATCCAAACTATTCCATCCAAAAAACTGAAAAACATGCTTACAATTTAAACCGTAAATTGAATAATTTTATTTAACAAAATAACGAAGGTTAGAAAACTCACCGGCGCCGGCGGCTCCGGAATATTCTCTCGTTCGGCCCTCGTCGGAATTGACCGACGTTGTGGAACTCCTTCGGATTCGGCACCCGAATCGTGGTCGTCGTTTGAATCGTTGGCCATGGTTTTTTCACTCCGGCGCCGGCAAACAAATAAAAAAAAATTACGGTTTGGGGGTTTAGGGCTCACGGTTCTTTGGGAGAGAGAGGGAGAGAAATCGTGAGGGAGAGAAATCGTGAGGGGAGGGAGAGTGACGGCCGAGAGAGAGAGAATGAGGTGGGGTAGGGTTTGTTTTTATTTCTTTGAATAAATTGAAAAGTGGGGCCCACATTCTTTTTGTTTTGTTTTGAGTGTGAGATAAAGTGGAGGCTATTTTTGTCTTTTCAATGACTTTTGGGTATAAAACTTATAGTTTTATTTGCTTGGGTATAAAACTTATATAGTTATCCAAAATGGGTATATTTAACCATTGACACTAAAATTAAAACATCAATCAAGCCAAATCACAAAATCCTAAACTTGATTCAACGCCGCCGGCCGCTTCGGCAAGAACAGGAAGGGACGCCAGAGTCAGACCGGTATACATCGGCATTGAGAGGTACGGTGGCCTTGATGTCGCGGCCGAGGCCGGCGTTGATGAGCGCCGTTTGAATATTTTGCTTCTTCGACGGCGCACTGGGGTGGTGTCGCCGGTGGAGGAAATTGGAGCTGCGTCTCTGAATTTGGGACTTGGGAGTGGAGGTGGGAGAAAGAGAGAGAGGAGAGAGAGAGGTGAGGAAGAGAACAGAGAGAGACGCAAATGAAAATAGAGATCCTAATTTCAAAAGTGATAATGGTTAAAACTAGCCACTAAACTTAATAAAAATAAAATTCTAGCCACAATTAAAAACATATAAATTCTAACCATTTTTAATGTATTGAGACAAAATTGCTCTTTTATTAATTTTCGTATTTTTATAATTAAAAAATCATAAAGTATAAAAATCAAATCTATTATCAAAATAGGAAAACAAAATAAAACCTAGAATTCTAGAAACTACCCCACGCCCACCCCCACCCCCACCCCCACCCGTACTCTCCATCTCTCCCTCCCTTCTTCTCTCTCTTCTCCACCTTTCTTTCCTCCGCCGCACGTTGCTGCTTCAATTTTTCTTCTTTTTTTTCCTTTCATTCTGATTTCTTTCACTAGTCCCGCTGCTTCCCATTCCTATCGCCACCTATCTTCTCCCTCTCTCTTTTCCCCTTCTTCGTGCACAGCCGCCGCTGCTGGTTCTCTCTCTCTCTCTCTCTCTCTCTCTCTCTCTCTTGCAGTCTTAATCGCAGAAGACAGGTTCAATCTAGCCCGTGGATGCTCGATTGATCCCTTAACAGCTCGATTGAGCCCTAATCGTGTTAAGTTTGAATGTTTCGACTGTACTTTATGCGCTCGATCGAACCCACATATGCTCGATCGAGACCACGGCTGCTCGATCGAGCCAAATGAAGCTTCAATTTTAAGTCATCCATCTCGGACTCAAACGAGCCAAATGATGTTCGATCGAGTTATTACGGCTCGATTGCACCTATAGTAACTCGATCGAGCGTAACATTTCAAATTTAACGAGGATAGTATTGAAGAGGGCTTGAACAGATCTGCATCGAGTCAATCGAGCCCCGTAGATCTGTTCAAGCTCGATGTTTTTTTCAGAATCGACGACCTATCCTCCGACATTATGTGCGCAGCAGTTGACGACAAGAATATGATGGCGCGAATGATCATTGCTTGCGAGAAACGGTGGGTCGATTGCTTCCTCTTTCGATTGGGCACGACCGGTCGCTAAATGGGGCGAAACGACGGCTCGATCGACGACGACTTGGGCATGAACGCCGGTGGCTCAATTACGGTCAAACAACGGTGAAGGTGGGGCGATTTGGGTGGGCAGAGGTTGAGATTCTGATTTCTCATTTGGGTGGCGGTTTTAATTCTGCAATTATGATTTCTTTTTTTACAATTTGTATTTTGTAATTTTAGTTAATAGGATAATTTTATCTCAATACATTGAAAATTGTTAGAATTTATATATTTTTATGTTAGTGGCTATTTTTTAATTTTCACTAAGATATATGACTATTTTATATTTTGTCTCTTTAAAGAGGTGGATATATGTTAATTTTCTTAAATAAAAATGGTATATTACTTGAGACAAAGACGAGGTAGGAATAAAAAGTCGCTCATATGAAAAAAAATCAGGATTAGAGTCAAAAGTTAGTACGGCAAGTGGAAGGACAAAATTAACCGACCAGATGTCATCAAGCTGTCGAAGGTGAATCGGAACGTCTTAGGGGTACGGTTGGAATTTCCTCTACTCCCTTTTTATAATTTTCTGCAATGTGCTGACGTATCATCTCTCCCTCTCTTAATATCTATCTATACCCCGAAAGAAAAACACACATCCTTTTAAGCCCTAGATTTTCTCAGTAGGATTCTGGTAAAAACTTCTTCTCCGATCAAACCTCGCCACCATGGTAAATGATTTTCCTCTTCGAATTTTACTTCTCCAACCTTTATATGTGCTCGTTTTGATCTTTTTCTTCTGCTATAGAAAATAGTTTTCAGCTCATTACCAGTATTTTTTTGGCAGCATTAGCTATCTGGTTCCAGATCTTTGTCTCTTTGTTGAATGATTATCGGAAATTTTATTTTTGCGGCAGCTGATCATGATTGTTTTACTTATTCATTCCTCACTTTTCCTTTTTTTTTTTTATAATTTTTTTTTATGTTGTTACTTTCTCCATTTATTTAGGTATTAGATCTTATTTGATATAGGTTTTTGATTATTTTACGGTCGATTTGTATGGTGTTTGCTATGTTTTTGGCTGATCTCGCGTCGTCTGATCGCGGCGGTTCTATTTTAGGGCATGCGGTAGTAATTAGCTTATTTCTGATTGAATTGTTGACTTTGTTTTGGGGGAAATATGATATTCCCTATTACTTTAGTTGACTTTCCACTAATTTCTGTTTATAATAGTAAAACATAACTAACTATGGGCTTTCTTTGTTGGTTTTAAATGCATTCACCTATAATTTCCCCTTTATTTTGCACTCACGCACTTATGACTTGAACCCTCGATCTATTGGCTATAGGTTGAAGGTGAAGCGTCTCACACCCTTCGTTGTCCCTACAAAGCCTAATTTCAATTCGCTCGATATTGTAACAAATGTATACAAGCATTGTTTAATGCAAAATACCTTTCTTTCTTTTTTAGAGGTTCAAATTGTATTATCCTAAGTAACTAGTTGAGCACGTTATTACCCTCACCGAGAAACAGGCACACATGCATACCTTTTTTTTGAACTGATTAGAGGACAATGCATGGGAATGTCAAATTCATATTGCATCACAGAAGTTATTGAGATCGAAAGCTCCCTTGCATGGATAATTATTATCAATAGACTCTACATTCGACTGTAAGGGTTATAAATCCTCTTAAATTCATGTTTCTGTCTGTTACTAAGTTTTAAATTTTTGTGTATAGGCTAATGCAGCATCGGGAATGGCAGTGCACGATGAGTGCAAACTTAAGTTCATGGAGTTGAAAACCAAAAGGACACACCGATTCATAGTGTTCAAGATTGAGGAGAAGCAAAAGCAGGTGATTGTGGAGAAGCTTGGCGGACCAACTGAAACCTATGAAGATTTCGCTGCAAACCTTCCAGCTGAGGAATGCAGATATGCAGTTTTTGATTTCGACTTTGTCACGGTAGAGAATGTCCCAAAAAGCAGGATTTTCTTCGTTGCATGGTAATCTCCATAGCTGTGCTATGTCGAAGCTCTAAGTACCTTCTAAATTATCTTACAATCTGAAAACTGTGCATCTATTCTGTGTGCTAAGGTCCCCTGACACTGCAAAGGTGAGGAGCAAAATGATCTATGCTAGCTCGAAGGACAGGTTCAAGAGGGAGTTGGATGGCATTCAGGTGGAGCTGCAAGCAACTGATCCGACAGAGATGGATCTCGATGTTTTCAGAAGTCGTGCCAATTAATCTCTAGTGTTGTGCAGAGTATGATATTAGCTCTTTGCATTAACTAGAGATAAATGTTAATATTTTGTGGGATCATGTCGCTATGGTACCTTGCGCAGCTATATATGGTAATGAGATTGCTCGTTGATGAAGTTCCATTTCTGTAGTAATGTGTTTTTTTCCCTCTAAAACGAAATGTGGTACTTAGTTTTATTCCTTTTTGGTGTGGGATTCACTTTATTAATTTCATAAGCTTCTTAACCATTAATGTATTGACTATAAGGTTTTTTCTATTTAAATTTTCTTGTTAGAAAAATTAGCATTTCGGAATGAATTCATGTTATAGAGGTGTCAACAACAGTATATTGCTAAACAATTGCCAAAATATATTAACCTAAAAGAGAGAAGAAAGCTGCCATTGACAAATCTTAATATCCTTTTCACTATTTCTAAATTGCCAAAATTAATAACCATACAAAAACCTCCAAACCCAAATCTTGTTGAACCCCCAACAACATAGGTGTTCAACCTCTTATTGTGACGTTCTATGTTAAAAAATTAAACTAACCTTCGTTGAAATGGTAAGTAGGAGCACCTCTTGATCAAATCTCGAACATTCTTTCAGCCTACTGGCTAGGTGGTTGGGGCCGAAGGGACGAATCTTGCATAAGACATGCATATGTTGCTCGGGTGAGCTTCAGACCTCTTTTCGCCATATTATTATGAAATTCAAAAGCCTTACTAAACTCTCCAGCAGCGCAGCATGAGTGTATCATCAAGTTATAAGCAACTGCATCGGGCTTAATACCCTTATTCAGCATCAACTGCCATAAGCTGAAGGCTCCCTGCAAATCGCCTCTTCTACAGCATTCATACACAATAGTTGAGTAGCTAATGCAATCCGGAGAGATACTATTGTTTGACATTTCAAGTAGAATCTCGCAAGCTTCCTGAATTCGGCCCAATTTGCAGAAACCTCGAATAAGCATATTGTAGGTCACTGTGTTAGCAGGGAAATCTTTGAGCATTGCCTTATGTAGTCGTTCCGCCTCTTTCATATTCCCTTCACTGGTAAGATTGTCAAGAAAGCATCCATGTGTGATTTCATTGGGAATTATCCCACTAATAAACATTTCCTTTAGTAGAACCTCGGCTTCCCTAACAAGTCCTTTCTTACATAGGCTATTAATCATCGCAGAGTATGTCACAACATTTGGGGCGATGCCTTCACTGATCATAAGATCCCAATGAGCCTTAGCCACTCCAAGGTTACCGATTTTTCCATACTTGTCAATCATACTAGTATAGACAAAGTTATCAGGCCTTAGTCCCCTGTCATGAATTTCCTTCAAAATTTTAACCAATAATGTTGAATCCTTCTGCTCGAGAATCCCTTGAATAATAATAGCATAACATATAAGATCCATGTTAATACCTCTTTCCCTCATCTCATCGCTGACACTCAGTGCATCCGTCAATCTTCCATCCTTGCAATAAGCATGCAAGAGTACAGAATAACACAATTCATTCAAATTACGGTTTCCCTTATGCAAGAGATCCATAAATTCTGTTGCTTCGGATAATCTTCCTGTGGAACAGAGCCCATAGATTAGAGATCTGTAGGTAAATGTGTCCGGTTCAAGACCCTCCTTCGACATCTCATCAAACAACTCAAAAGCTCTTTCTATGTTACCTACTTTACAGTTTCCTTCTATCAGAACATTGTATGTTACCTCATTTGGAACAACATTCATTTCTGACATTTTCTTGAATATGTTGCATGCTTCAGCCATCATATTTGCATTGCAAAGACCGTGGATAAGTGCAGTGAATGTATGAACATTAGGTGAAATCCCTTTACCTGCCATCTCGTGATATAGCTCGAATGCCTTGTCCAGTTCTTGTTGCTTAGAGTAGCCATCAATCAAAGAAGTGTATGTTACAACAGTAGGGCTCAATCTTTTTTTATTCATCTCGAAAAAGAGTGTTTCAGCTGCACTCAATTCTCCCAACTTGCACTTCCCATTAATTAAGATGTTATATGTGTAAACCGCTGGCTTTATTCCTGCAGTGAGCATTTTACCAAGAATGCTGACGGCTTCATCCAGTTCCCCACTTTTACAGAACAAAGCGATCAAGATGTTATAACTCACTTCATTTATGATCAAACCCTTTTTCTCCATCTTTAAGAAAAGCAGCTTCGCTTTTTCTAACTTTTCATCTTTACACAAAGAGTGAATCATACCATTACAAACATATAAATTAGGCATTACCCCATGTTTCTCAACCTTATCGACCAAACTATAAGCATCTTCAATTTCCCCTTTTCTCCTCATCCCATCAACAACACCCGACAAAGCCTCTTCACTCGGAACAATACCACACTCTACCATCTCATATGCCAAATCTCTTGCAAATCCAAATTCATTCACTCTACACAACCCCAGTATCAAAGTACAATACGTGACAACATCGGCTTTCATACCCTTAAACCCCAACGAATTCTTAATCTCAACTGCCTCCGAGACTCTCCCACTCTTACACAGCCCGTGAATTAACACATTATATATCACAACATTCAATTTCCCTCCATTCCGTTCAATCCAACTGATCATTTCCTTTGCTCTGTCATAATCCTTCAACGCACACAAGCTCCTAACTACGGCAGCATAAACATAAACATCGGGAACCATCCTTGAATTCAAAAACATTTTATCAAACAAGGAAAATACCATCTCAAATCTCCCCACCCTGATCAAACCGTTCAAAACTGCGCTAATCGTTCTCACCTCTGGGAACAAGCCGTGTTCCTTCATCAAATCGAGAACGACGACCGAATCCAAAACCCTTCTATTCTGAAGATAAGTTTGCACTAATAAATCAAACCCGTAGGCAGAATGAAAATCGGATCTTCTATAAGAATCAAAAAAATCCCGAAACACAAATTCCGGATTCGTTTCCCTTTGCAAAAGGGTCTGCACAAGCGACGTCGCCGGCCAGTAAAGTTTCGACTGGACTAACGAGTGAACCAGGAGGCAAAATGACACCGACGAGTGGTGGAAATTCTTGTGGAGGCCGAGGAAATTGAAGAAGCGGAGAGCTAACCTGGAGTCATGGAGATTCTGGAGGATGAAGCACTCTATGTGACCCTGGTTGAGGCGCGTGGAAATGGAGGGTTTCTCAAGAGCGATAGACCAGCTCTGACTACCCCGCGCGACGTCGTTTAGCTCCGATAGGAAGTTTTCGTCATCGTCTTTGGACCGGCGAGGATCCGCCGCCGCCGCTGGTCTGAGCTTGTAGAAGGCGAATGGAGCCCGGATAGGCGGCCGCATTTTGGCAGCTATTTTTAGCTGGCCATTGTGTTGGCGATTTGGGGAAACTCGGGTGAAGCGTACAGCTCTTTAAGCGAAAAGTGCACGCTCTACTTCCAAATCAGCCATAACCGTTTCTGAGGGCCGACGTTGTTCAATAACAAATAACAACACACAGAAAACACACTTCTGTTTAAAGGAGAAACTCAAATTTGATCGAGTGGGAACATGTGTTTTTCGAAGCCCTAAATTGTTGCCCAATCAATTGTCTTCACCAATTGTTCAAAACTCATTTTTATCATTTGCCTAATTAGATAATTTAGTCGTTTTCATAATATAATCGTTTTGGGAAAACTACATTTTTTTTTTTTGAAAATAAGCAGTTTGTACGAATTCTTTACATTTATTAAAATATGCATTTTGTAAGATTTTTTCTAAAGGAATAAATAGAAATTACACTAAGTTAAAATATGAACAACAAAGCGCAGTTCAGTTGGTAAGACATTTCCTCTTCATCTAATAAGTTGGGAGTTTGAGTCATTTTAATAGGGAAATGAGAAATTGTTATTAATTTTTTTTTAATTTTTAATTTTTTAAAAGATATGTTTATTAAATAATGCCACAATGCCCAATATGTTTATATTAGAATGCCCAATATGTTTCTATATGTTTATATTAGAGTATGTTTGTATACTAAACCCTCATTCGGTACATCGCAACATCACATTACTCTGTACTCTATAGTGTATTTGAAAAAGCATAAATAATGAAACTTAATAGTAATAATCTATTGATAGACTACGTTTTATTTTATTTTATTTTTTGAATTAGAAAAATGTTAAAAATTAATGTCATGATTCATATACCAATCATTGATTTTTATTTATTATTTTTTTTTTTTTGAGAGAACCAATCATTGTTTAAAATTGATGAATTCAAGAGTGGCGGGATACGTGTATATATCATGCGCCATCCCCAAATTACCTTGAAGCCACGATACCCAATTTAAAGGAATAATTGCAGTCCCAATAAAATAAAAATAAAATAGAAATATTTCAGCTCTGTCGGAAGAATGCTACGTTGATTTACCCCCAAATTTGGATAATATTTGATCTCCACGCAGTTAAATCATGGCGATGCCGTAAAAATTGTGAGTTCAACCTATATATACACGCGCCTATTCAGGCAGCCTAATCATTCTCGTTTCAAATGATCGATAAACGATCGGCGCGATCAAAATGCCACCGGCGTCTACGGCTCGCGGCTCCGCTTATCTCAACGCGCTCGCCGTTGAGATTCAGAAGAAGCTTCAGCGTGTATGTACTCTCCAATCTGTATAATGATGTTAATTTTGGTTGTTCTTCATTTCTATTTTGTTTTGAATCTCCCGAGGATTTTCCTCCGCTGCCGACCTTTTGAATCTTATATTATTATGAATTGGAAGTGTTTTTCGGCGATTGATTTTCTCCCTCTCTTTTTTGGCTGTTCATAGGCGTTAGCTTCGGCGACGCAGAGGCGAAATTTGTTTCAGGAGTTGTTTGCTGACATAGCTCTGGAAGTAGATAATCGTGCAAAAGGTGAAATTTACATGTTTTTGGATTTATTTTCCTTTTTCTTGGGGGGGGGGGGGGGAGTTGAGGAATGGCGGTATTGTTTAGCCAGACCGAGAAACCTTTCATTTCATTAAATTGCAGGCTGAAATAATTATCGGTACATAATGGGCAGTTGGTGAGAATTGAAGGTGAATAGGCTCCTTTTGGTATTAGATAATTAATAGCTATCAACGAAGAAGCATTTACCTAAAACAGCACTTCAATCCATAGAGATTCGCTGTACTCTTGAACTAATTTCTTTTTCAGGCTTAATCGTGTTATAGATTTCATTAGAAACTTAACCACATGGTTCAAGAGAAGATCAGTAGGTCCTCCTGGTAATGCTTTTGAGCGTATTGGTTCTATCATGTATTCATGTGATATAGTTCTCCAATCTTTGTTGAAACAGATATAATTTTTGGTGAGGATGGTGCTATATCTGTGGCTGATGATGGCTATGGAGGCCCTTTATGCTTTTATGATGTGCTTTCTGATCATTTCATTAGCATGCCTGATAGTGGGAAAGCAATCCTTGATTTGATTGTGCAACTTTGGAGCCAGTCATTTGCATCTAATATTTTTGCGCTGCTTTTCCACAAATGGGTAAGTTTATATATTAGTGTGACGGTACCTTAAATGTCAGTAGTTTAATTGCATTGATAGAGGTGCAACCCTGTTAGTATCGCTTCTGAATGTGTTTCTCTCTCTCAAAATCTCTGTGATATTCTATTGTCAGTCTCTTACCAATTTTAGAGAAACTTTACCTCCCTTGCATTCTCTTGTTTTTCTCATTGAGCATTTCGTTTGTTCTTACTGATATCTTAACACACACTTCATACTGCAGCTGTTTGAAGTTCAGCTCGATAATCCTGAGGTCCTATTGCGGTACTCCTCTGCTCTTGTCCAAGGTGCTACAAATGTCTTCTGGTAAGGATCTTGTACATTTTACTCAAGACTTATAGGAGATACCGTGGATAGTGGAAGTGAAATTGTGTTGACTGTAAGTAGCATTTGAGTCAATCCATTTTTCAGCTTCATCATGGATTATATATGTAGTGAAAGGGGACTGATTCCACTTTTCTATTTCCTTATAAAATAGCAAATCTTTATGAAGAACTCTGTATGGTGCTTGGTGTAGTATATTGCTATAATTGCAAAGTTAAAGTCCTATCATAATAACATAAGAACTGAGGAGAGAACAAGATAGACCATGTGTATGTAGATAAACTATGCAGCGGCATGCCTTCTTTTAGACTCTGATCTTCCTACATGCATGGACCTATGTCTAGCCTTAGACTTGGACTTCGACCCTAGTTTCTTCATATATCTTGTTTGTTGAGGAGCTATCAGGAATGTGGTACGTCAGGATGCCTAGTGTAGCTGGCCTCCTAGACTGGTGAGCAACATTTTCCTTAATATTTCAGGTTGATCTTTCCTTGAGTTTTCTGAGAGACTTGAGTAGGTCTACCCATGACCTATCAGATTTGCATGTATTGCATATGAACTTTCTCCAACTCCTGTCCCCACCCAAATTGAAAATATGAAAAGAAAATTGAAGAGAGATGAGAGCAGCCACTGATCTGAATGCCTCTTCAATTCTTTAGTTTTGCCCTCTCTTTAGAAATATCATTGAGGAAGTTTTCTTATCAAGTGCATGCATAAATACAGGATTGACATCCAATCAAATACGAGGCGTTTCCAGAGTCTATTTCAGGTGAGCTTATTGACAAAAGTGTTTGTTAGCTTTTATTACATGTAAACCTCTTTTAGAATCCAGGGCCTTACACTTTCAATGGTTGTAGTATCTCCTTGAGGAAGTTGCTCTACATTCAGAGAGATTGGAGAAGCTTCCCATACAGGTCTAAATTTTCTCATATACATTTTTTATTGCTAAAAGCTTGTATTGATTTCTGAAACTATTAACTTTTTCTGTTTTCATTGTCATCAGGCTCAGCGAAACCTGTTCCTCTGCCTGTCAAGATTCATTTTTTTCTACAATGCAGGTCGGTATATCTTTAAGCAATTAGCATATATGCTTGTTTCGATTGTAGGTTCCATTTTCGTCATTTCTTAAACAGGATTTGATTGTGCGCTTTATAGTTGACAAGCTTGAAAGCTTTTTGAAGCAGTTTCCTGATTACCCCAATGCTTTCTTGGTTGGTGGTGCCCCAGATATATTTGTCACTGAACTAGCTGATCAGGTACTAACAGGAGAATTTTTTGAGGTTTCGCTGAAAAGCAAGTAGCATTAATTAAGTAAAGGAAAATATATCCATCATTGATTATTTACTTGTTATCATGATCACCAAATTGCCAATTGTTTCCCGTTTTATCAGCTTCAGAAGTTAAAAGTGGAGCCTGTACTTCTGCATTACCTCTCTCAAATAAAATCTCTCCAAGGTACATAATCATTTTTAAATGATCATGTTAATCGATTGAATAAGCCTTGTGGGAATGTTGACACTTATTCATGACATCTCCAGGTGTAGAACTAAGAATGGCAACTAGTACGAGATTGAAAACTTGCCTCTATAGTTTCACATCTCCGGGTGGTCCTATGTATCCAACAAGAGCTGTTCGTCATGCTGCTTGGGACACTTTAGATTTTCTCTTCCCTGTGAGTATTTGGAAGTCCTGTTTAGTTTTTTCTGTAGAATTCCTGCTAGTTGATAATTCATATGTGTTCCGTATAGCTTGCATGCATAACTATCTCACCCTCTTTGTTTCTTACATAAGATGATGTATGTGCCGGAATTTAAGATTGCTTGCTTCTTTCTGTTATTTATTGCCATTACTCATTTTCTCTTTTATAGGTTGGAAGATATCCACGACATCTGATAAGTCTGTTTTTCCGGGTGCTTTATCCATGGTACTGGCCCTCGTCTTGTTGGAACTTTGTAGTTTCTTGTATACAGGCCGTGTTCTACTCTGTGTTGAGACTGATATTTTCTAGATGGGAAAACCTGATAAAACCAAGACGACCTTAAACTAGACGCATACGCTTGGGTTGCTTTCTTCTTAATCTGTTGATTAGTTTAGAGAAGATTTGTATTCCTGTAAAATATGTTGGTGTATAATGATAATAGTTTTTGCTGTGACGATTCAAAGATATAGTAGCGGCTAGCTGAGTTTATACTACATTTGTTTGTGCATGTTATGTACCTGCTGTTGGTCTGCCTAAGATTGCTCCTTTTATAAATTCATACGTTAAATACCGTGACTTCATCTTTTGAGGTACGTTGTTTCTGGGTTTTAGTGATCGAAGAACAAACTTGGAGGATAAATCATAAGTGAGAGGTGAAGAAAAGCATCGATCTTCATTAAAAGATAGGGAGGGAGGGAGAGAGAGAGAGAGAGAAGCATATCTTTGTAAACCTTTTGTTATAGCTATAAATGACCCAAGGTTATGACCTCTACAATTTCAAACACAAAAACAGTAGGGAGGCTAGCTCTTCACCCACACCTAGGGGAGAGCACTATTAGTCGAAACCTGAAAACCGAACCGAAATAAAAATTCAGTTTGGGTTATTCGGATTTTTTTACAAATTCGGGTTTATTCGGTTGTGCTATTCGGGTTTCGGGTTTCGGGTTCGGGTAAAAAAAAAATTAATCCGAAAATCCGAAACCCGAATTTATATGTTAGAAATCAATATATATATATATATATATATATTATTAATATATTACGTAGTATAAATTTATATAAAATTTATAACACTAATAAAATAACTAGGTTTTCATTATTCTCTTCTCAGGTTGTAATATTTATCAGGTTGTAATATTTATCAATGTACTATGGATAATAGGCATTGTAATGGATTATGGATAATTTTGCTATTATAATTTTATTGTAGTAAAACATTATTAGTATTGAGTTTGGATGAAAATTAGTGTAGATTAAATTTAGAAGTGAATAAAGCAAAATATATAATTTATATATTTTAAAAACAATTCGGATTTCGGGTAAAAACTGAAAAAACTGAAATTAATTTCGGATTTTCGAGTTCGAGTTTTTTTCAATTCAGGTTTGGATTCGGGTGTATTTTTTAAAATCCGAATTTTTTTCGATTTTTTAATTTTTACTCGAAACCCGACTCGAAACCCAAATACTCACCCCTACCCACACCGCCGCGGGACCACTACCAAAGACTTTCTTGCATTTGGTATAATACTTATTATAATTTCAATGGAGTGTAGCCGTGTAGGGGATGGAGCCACATTTTAGGATGGGAGGCCCATCATTTTTTTTATTGATAGAAATAGTATAATAAATTAATTATGGGGGGTAAAAGATTGTCTTGATACAATTTTGATTTCTCTTTTGTTTTGAATATTTATTATAACCAGTCCCTCATTCAAAAATTATTTCAAAACAAAGAATCTTTACACACATAATAAAAATGTCATTATTTGAAATACCCTTTTTGACTTAGCCAATAAAAATTATAGCCACTAACTTAACTTCAATAAATTATACCCATTTTTTTGTTTTTTGGACAAGAATGCCCTTAACAATTCAAACTCGTTTTTTTGTCAAAAACTTCCGACCTTCCCCATTCAAATTCATATTTCTCAGAAACTAATTTCTCTCTCGAGTCTCAACCTCCAAACTTCTCTCTACTTTCTCTCTAGATTCATCGCCGTTCATCCTCGACGAAGCAGTGAACACTGCCGCCGCTGCCTCCGCTTACTCGGTTTGAAGCAAAGGCCGCCGTTTTTGCACTGCAAAACCCTAAACCGCGTAAGCCACCGCCGAAGACATACGATGGCCGCGTTGACTTCAAGTTGGCTCATGCAAGGCGAGGTATTGTCTTATTTGTTGGATGTTGAAGTATTTTGGTGGATTTATTTTGTGGAATTTTTTGTGGTTCTTTTTTGCTTGATTTTTTTTTTTTTAAGATCTTGAAGAATATTGTGGATGTTTGCTTGATTTTGTTAAATTAGTTGGTAAATTACTACTTTAATTACTCCTTCAGGTTATTGCATACGTTTCGGCTTTATTATCTGGGATTTGGTTGGTTAAGGATTGGATTCTAAGTAAACATTGACAGTTTAATCCTATTTTTCTCTTTATCTAAGAGTTAGATAGAGTTCATTCTTATATTGCACTCATAGTCTCAAATTATGTTTTGTTTCTGATAAGCTATTGTTACTTTACTAGTGGTTGCAGGAGTAATAATTTTTTTTTAACTATGGTGTGGATTTTGATTTACGGTGGCCAATTGGATGTAAATAATGCTAGTGTGAGAGGTGAGGAGTGGTTGATAAATGGACCGGAGGAGTTGGCTGTGGCGACGGAAGTCTTCGGAAAAAACTCCCAGTGGTGAAACGGAGGTACCATTTCGCTGATCTGTCCTTATAGTCACTATGGCTAGTTTTCTCTATTATCGTTCTTGCGCTGGCATTTGTGGGCATGTATATATGCAATTGTAAGCAAAACAAAACAAGAAAGGACATTTTTTGTATATTATGACACTTGGAGAAGGTGATTCATTCATTTATTGCTCATGCATTGCACCTATGGAAGAAACTAATGATTGCATTCTGAGCTATTGCTTACTGATGCTTGTAAAACCGACTTTGATCGATGTATTTTCTTTATTTGTACAAAGTGATTAAGGAATTAAATTTGTATTCATGACGAAACCTTGTTGTGACTACAATTGAAGTGAATGTGATTATATTTTATCTTTCTAAAGAGAGTATAAGAAATTGAGCCTTTTCCTTTTTAGTTATTTTTACTATCCTTTATCATGAATCTAGTATCATTTGTTGACATTTAATCTATGTGCGAGATGTATAATCTTTGGTGAAGAATGATTTATGAAAATGCAACAACTAACTCTTTTTTTACAGGCTTATCTTTGATCAATGATTCTCTCAGGGATGCCTCTCGAGCATTTGTCTCTAGAAATTTCACTGGTACGTAACTTTAATTATTGCTTTCAGGTCTCCTCTATTATTTCCTTATTCTATCTGTATTGGGGTAACTGATAATATACATATCCTCCTCGGGCAACCCGCTGTAATTTTTTTTTGTGAATTTTTTTGTGAGTTTTCCATTGTGTAACCCTTTTCCTTTTTTAATAAATAACTATGCCATTTATGCTTAACATGTGTAACCCTTTTCACTTGTTTTTTTTACTGTTTTAGTATGAACTTATTGCCATTATTGTTTATTCTAAAAGAACTCGATGGAACTGTATATAATGAATAATCTTTGCATGCTTAACATGAACCATTTGTGCATATAGAATCTAGAAAAATCTCTTCAAAGTTTATACTCATTTCCAGAGAATAAAACCCACACATTCAAGTATATAACTAATTAGTGGTTTTACATTATTGTGGACTTAATCCCATGACACATGAGACAATTTAACTAAGTTTTGTGTTGGAAATTAATGTGTTGGTAACTATTTGGTGATATTTTCATTGGATGTGGTTTACTAGTTCTATAAAAGTTATTCCTATCATTCTATTTTTCATTTTACATTCTAAAAGATCTCGACATGGTTCTGATCTAGTTCTGTGGCATATATATTGTTTGGAAGTCTTGGGCAAGAAAAATATCTGCTACATATAAATGAAAACTATTCACCACTGTTTTCAGGATGAGGAGGATGTGTGTTGTTGCTCGCTTATTTGCTGACATGGGAGATGCATATGTTGAATTGATTGCTACTGGTATATAGCTCGCAATGTCTTGCGATCTTCTCCGAACGTGATTGATTTTGAATATAGTTAGCTTTTTGGAGGGTGTTACAAATGTTTCATTAGTTTATATCTTCTGGGGATATATATGTATCTACGTGGATATACATATTCCTGTCATAAACAGAAACTTATATGAAGCTATTTGGCTTTGGTTTTCTTAATAATATGTGCAAACACATGTGGTGCAAACTGTGGTATAAGCTTAGCTTTTGTTTACTTTGAGTTGCTTAGCTGAATCTTGTCCTTGTGTTGTATATCAGTTGAATAATTATACGTGTAAATTTCTTACATTTTAGTGCAATTACTACAAAAACACATCCTACGTCTTGAGGAAAAATGGCTCTTGTGATGAATGAAATTGGCCAATGAAACTTCTCTTATAAAATTCATATTCATCGACATTAAACCAAGGAGTATTGTAGTATTGTAGTATTCATCTACCGGGAATATTTGGAACGATTTAATATTTTCGTTCCAATAGAGACAAGTCTACTTGTAACATGATCGATCGTCGATTTTAGAGTGTTTTAGTGATGGTGAGATTTGCAGAAGACTGGGAACACAAGGATTTACGTGGTTCGATCGTTTGGGTCGATCTACGTCCACGGAGGAGAATGAGAATATGTATATTCAAGTATCTTTTCTAAATAGTACAGTGCCGACCCCTTCCTCTTACAAAATAGCTCTTATTTATGGATAGTTTCGGTCAAGGGTGGTTGAGAGATCATGGATGTTGCTGCTCTCGCACGTCCGCCTGTGCAGTAGTTGAGAGATCATGGATGTTGCTGCTCTCGCACGTCCGCCTGTGCAGTGGTTGAGAAATCGTGGGGTGGCTGATCTTTGTTGACTGTGTTATTGGGCCTCCCTTTGGATGGGCCGAGCTGGTCTGGGCCATTGGGCCTATCCTATCACTTCCCCCCCAAAAGACCGGAGCAGCGAGGTCATTGTGGAGGAATTGTATTTGCTTCGTCAAAATTGAGATTTTGACGGAGTCGAAATGTATATCGCCTCGTTTTGACGAGGTCGAGCTTGAATTGCACTTGGCCCCGTCGGAATTGGTATTTTGACAAAGTCGAAGTACATACCGCCTCGTTTTGACGAGGTCGAGCTTGAATTGCACTTGCCCTCGTCGGAATTGGTATTTCGACGAAGTCGAAGTACATACCGCCTCGTTTTGATGAGGTCGAGCTTGAATTGCACTTGCCCCCGTCAGAATGGGTATTTCGACGAAGTTGAAGTACATACCGCCTCGTTTTGACGAGGTCGAGCTTGAATTGCACTTGCCCCCGTCGGAATGGGTATTTCGACGAAGTCGAAGTACATACCGCCTCGTTTTGACGAGGTCGAGCTTGAATTGCACTTGCCCCCGTCGGAATGGGTATTTCGACGAAGTCGAAGTACATACCGCCTCGTTTTGACGAGGTCGAGCTTGAATTGCACTTGCCCCAGTCGAAATTGGTATTTTGACGAAGTTGAAGTACATATCGCCTCGTTTTGATGAGGTTGGAATCGAATGGACGTGATGTGAGGTGCGACTGCTGTTGTCAGCGTAGGTAGGACACGCGTCGCTTTTTTGTTGGAGCAGATGAAGAGACGGGATTTGAAAAGGCGTGCCTTTGCTTTTAAAAGCTTCTCATGTACGCTAAACAATACTTTTCCCCCTCAATTGATTTCCAATTTCGCGCAAGAGAGAAAACCCTAAGCCTCAAAATTTTGCAACCGCCGCCACCGTCCAGTCAGTTCCCGGTGATTTTTGATCGGAAAATCTTTGACAAGTAAGTAATTTCCTTCACAATGGATGCTTCTTTTCTCCCAGTAGATAGTGATAGTGCGAACGTAGAGGTTTCGCCTTCGCCGGTTAGGGAGTTTCCGGCGAAGGTTTGGCTAAATGTATATACCCGCGCGTTAGTCCCGCCGGCGTTTAGGGAAATTGAATTCCCGTCGTTGGTCGGGTCTGACGCGTCTCTGGCTGTGGCCTCCACCATGTCTGTATCTCATATGCAGGGTTTGGCCCGCAGTTTTTTATTTCCCGAGTCAGTCGAACTCCTTTTACCCCGCGATGTTGATAGGGGTAGTTCGCCTCCCGTGGGTTTTTTTACCGTATATGAAGATTACCTTCATTTCGGTTTACGGTTCCCTTTGAACCATTTTTTTGTCGAGCTCTTAGAAGAGCTTGAACTGGCGTTAGGTCAGTTGCAACCACCCTCTGTCAAGCAGATCATCGGCTTTTGCTTCGAGGTCAGCCGACGTGGTGGTACGCCTACCGTAGAGTCGTTCCTTAGGTTTTTTAGGCCTAAGCTTGGTCCGACGGGGTGGGCTTACCTTTCCCCTATTAATAGGTTCAAGTTGGGGACGCCTTCTAAGGTGCCGAACTGGCAAAAGAAGTTCTTCTTTTGCCGGTGTGAAGGTGTCCCGTTATACCCTTGGATGAAGGGTAAATTCGCTCCTCGAGACACTGGGAAACCGACCGGTGAGCTTGAGACGAGCTTGGTGAACTTCGGCCTCGTTGAAAGGAATTATGCCGAGGCCGAGCTTGCGAATCATGGGTTAAGCCCGTATAACTCCGTGTCTGACGCGGACTTGGGTGAGGCTCTGCTTCGCTGACTTGCGTTTCGTGATTTCTTTCGTTTTTTACTGACATATATATATTTTTTGTAGTGGATGCCCAAGCTTTCCAGGCCGCTTTACATGGCAAGAATAAGAGGAAGAGGCAGAAGCCCTCTGTTTCCGTGGTGGAGAAGGCGACTTCGGCGACGTCGTCGGAGAGGACGACCGACCTTCCAAGGTCGGTATCCGTGAGCTCGCAGCTGGACGCGCCTGTCCGGGGTTCCTCTCCACTGCAGTTGGTCGGCCGACGACCTCGAGGAACCGTAACTTCGTTGGATGCCGAAGTGACGATCGTCGAGAGTGGCGCGACCTCGAGCCAAGGATTCCCTGAAGTAAGTGTAAAACTGAATATTACATATATATAGTGATTGTACCCTTTTTAATCTCTCCTTTGTTTTTGGGTTTTAGGGAGCCGATGCGGTTTTGCAGGGCTTGGCGAGCTTCATTAGGAGTGGAGTCGCCAAGTTCCATACACAGGCTGCCGAAGTTGCGGCTATAGAGGATCGGCTGAAGGCCAGGGTCCATGCTGCCGAAGCCGCAGCACAGGCAGCTCAGGAGAGGGAGGCGGTGGCTTTGGCTGCCGCTGAAGAGGCGAAAAAGAGGAACGCCGAGCTGGAGGTTGAAGTGGACCGGCTGACAAGCGAGATTGCCGGGGTGGTGGCTGGACAGGGAGACGTGTTCCGAGCTGTGGTGGAACGCGTCTTCCGGTCGAGGCATTTCTCCCACATGGCCGTTCAGTTGGCGAGTGCCTTGAGTACCCCGATCGTCTCTGCAACGCTTGACAACATCGCCGCCGACATCCCCGAGCTTGATAAAACCAAGTACGGGTATGGTGTCATGACGGAGGAGGAAACGCTGCAGGACTTCGCCGGGGTGCTTTTGGAGCACGGTTCTTCAATCCCGGTGGTCGAGCAGCTCGCCGCGCAGAGGGTTCTACTCACTGAAGGGGCTATTCGGCGATGTCCCGCCGACAGGTATGAACTCCTGGAGACGGTCATTGCCGACCTCGAGAAGACCCCGGCTGCACAGACCGCCGAGGAACCAGCTCGCGACGACCTCGAGGAACCAGAGGTCGGCCTAGAAGGAGAAAATCGTGATGGAGTGAATTGACACTTCACGATTTTTGGCTTCTTTCCCTCTTCTCTTTTTTTTTTTTTTGTTTTTTTTTTTTAGTTTTGTACTTCGTCACCGTTAGGGTGGCGTTTCTTTCGCCGTTTTCGGCTATATATAAATAAAAGGATTTCTTTTTGAACCTTGCTTGTATTTGTTCTGTAGTCTGCTCCTGAGTTTTATGATGCCTCCCACCTTGTTCAAGAAATATCCGAGCTTCGCCGAGCTGTAGAGGTAGCCGAGCTCGATGTTTCGAACTGGAAGAAGCGGGCTAATAACATAGAGATCGAGGCCGAGGTGAAACTTCGGGCTTCTTTAGAAAAACTTGATGAGATGCATGCCAGATACATGGAGCTTGAAGACCAGTACCAACGAGCTCGGGATGACATCAAGACTTGCAAAGAGATCGTCGAGGAGCATATGGAGTACGAGACCATAATTCACCGAGCTAGGGGATCCACGATTTCCGAGACTTACGATAAGGTCAAGGAGCTCCAGGCCCGATGCCGAAGTTACAGGGAGGAATATGGGAGTGAATCCTGGCAGGTTAGAGGTGAGTTTGAAGAGCTCGTTCGTGTGGCGAGCATTTATGAGACAGTCCTTGATCGCTTTCCGAAGTTGAAGCGGCGTCTGTCTTTACAAGCTGGTTCTGCGACTTCAATTTCTTCCGATCCGGATCCGAGGTTGCTCGACCGTACTTCTAGAGAATTTTTGGAAGGTGAATCTTCGAGGTCTGCTGACCCGGACCCGAAGATTGTGACACGCCATTCTCGAGAAATTTATAGTCAAGAGCAGCGATCGGCGTCTGGACGGGGTCGGGGTCGGGCGAGCCAGAATGTTCGAGGTAGAGGCCGAAGTTCGGCTTCTGGACGTGGTCGGGGCAGGTTTAGTATAGACGATGTTTTGAACTTTAATTCCGGCAGGGATTTTGCTAGAGATTGGCTTAGCTTTAGTAAGCCAAAGCCTCCGGGTTCCTCGTCTTCTTAATGTAACACTTGTACATTTATTTCTATTCAAATAAAACAAAAATATATATATATATATATATATTTTTTTTTTGCATGTTTAAGCTTTCTATCCTTGCCTTTAACCGAGGCAAGTTCCCTTGTATTCAACGAAGGCAGCATTCTCATAGTCACTTCGTCCAGAGATGAAGTTTGGGCCTTTTAGGCTTTCTTGGTGGCCACTTCGTCCAAAGACGAAGTTTAGGCTTTCTAGGTAGCCACTTCGTCTAACGACGAAGTTTAGGCTTTTTAGGTGGCCACTTCGTCTAACGACGAAGTTTAGGCCTTCTAGGTAGCCACTTCGTCTAACGACGAAGTTTAGGCTTTTTAGGTGGCCACTTCGTCTAACGACGAAGTTTAGGCTTTTTAGGTGGCCACTTCGTCTAACGATGAAGTTTAGGCTTTCTAGGTAGCCACTCCGTCTAACGACGAAGTTTAGGCTTTCTAGGTAGCCACTTCGTCTAACGACGAAGTTTAGGCTTTCTAGGTTCCTTATTTGTCGAATTTATCGATAGGGGTGGTCCCCTTACGCGCGTTTGGGTGTGACTCCGAGGCGGAGTTTATTTGCGTATCCTCGTCAGGATTTTTAAAATTGAGATACTTAGTATAAATGAGAGAGATGCAAAAATGCATGCAAAATAAACAAAAAGTTTTACGAAGTCAAAATAAGACAAAATTTATCAAGATAACTCAATTCCTACGACCTAAATGAACTTGGGCATCACCCTCTGTTTATACAAAGTACCTCTTCAAGTGGGTAATGTGCCATGTACGGGGTATGGGCTCACCAGATATGTGGGCGAGCTTGTACGACCCTTTTCCGAGGACTTCTTGAACTTGGTACGGTCCTTCCCAGGTGGCTTCTAATTTGCCGAGCTTCTCCGCCCTGCTGACCTCGTTATTCCGAAGTACGAAGTCGCCCACTTGGAGCTGTTGATGCTTCACCCGGCTGTTATAATACCGAGCCACTTGCTGTTTGTATCGAGCTTCTTGTATGTAGGCTTGTTCCAGTTTTTCTTCTAGCAAATCCAAGTTAGTTCGAAGTTCGTCTTCGTTGTCTTGGGCCGCGAAGTTAAGCGTTCGGGGGCTCGGTAAACCGATCTCTACCGGGATCACTGCTTCGGTTCCGTACACCAAGCTGTATGGTGTCTCACCGTGTGACGTCCGCGGGGTGGTTCGGTACGACCATAGGACTTGGGGCAAGTTTGCTGCCCAGTCACCTTTGGCCTTATCCAGCCGGGTTTTTAACCCCTTGACTATTGTTCGGTTCGTAACCTCGGTTTGACCATTCGCTTGAGGATGGGCTACCGAGGTGAACTTCTGTCGGATGTGGAGTTTCTCACACCATTCTCTGAACTTCTTGTCTGTGAACTGGGTTCCGTTATCTGAAATGAGGACGTGAGGTATGCCGAAGCGACAAACTATGTTTTTCCAAACAAAGTTTAGGGCGTTTTTACTTGTGATTCGCGCCGATGGCTCGGCTTCGACCCACTTTGTAAAGTAGTCGATGGCCACGATTAGGAACTGTAGTTGGCCGGGAGCTTTTTCGAATGGACCGACGATGTCGATTCCCCACTGCATGAACGGCCAAGGGCTTTGCATGTTGGCCAGTTCGGTCTGTGGCAATCTTGGAACCGTCGCATGGATTTGGCACTTCGGGCATTTTTTGACGAGGTCGGTAGCGTCCTGTAGCATGGTGGGCCAATAGTATCCCCACCTCATGATCTTTTTGGTCAGGGCGCGGGCTCCGATGTGACTGCCGCAGGAACCTTCATGGACCTCGCGCAGTACGTAGTTTGCTTGATTGGGCCCCGCACATCTTAGGAGAGGTTGGAGGTAGGATTTTCTATACAACACTCCCTGTTCAAAGACATACTTGATGGACTTGGCCAGGAGCTTTCTAGCCTCAACCTTATCGGTGGGGAGCTCGCCTATCTCTAAATAGCTGCGAAGTGGAGTCATCCAGTTCGGTCCGTCTTCGGTTACTACATTAACTTCGGCTTCATCGATACTTCGGAGCTGTACTTCTTCCACTGGAGAGATTGTTGATGATGACGCGAGCTTGCTTAGCGCGTCAGCTCGTCCGTTATCCCCTCTTGGGATTCGCACCAACTCGAAGTACGAGAAGCCTTGTTGTAGGATCTTGGCCTTATGAAGGTACTTCTTCATTTGTGCTCCTTTGGCCTCGTATTTACCTAGTATATGATTCACTATGATTTGGGAATCGCTGTGGATTTGAATGGCCCTTACCTGGAGAGCTTGGGCTAGGCGAAGTCCAGCGATCAGAGCTTCGTACTCCACCTCATTATTTGTGGTCGGAAAATTAAACCGGAGTGCGTGGGTGACCTCCTTTCCTTCCGGGCTGATGAGTAAAACCCCGGCTCCGCTTCCTTTGTTACCAGATGCCCCGTCCACGTAGACCTTCCAACAGTCTCGCGGTTGTGGGTTCGGTGCCTCGGCCTTTGATTTATCCTCAGTAGGTTCAACGGATTGCTGTGTACCCGTGAACTTGACTTCTACCAGGAAATCGGCCAGGGCTTGGCCTTTAATTGCTTGGCGAGGTACAAAGGAAATCGTATGCTCGCCGAGTTCTATAGCCCATTTAGCGATTCGCCCAGATGCTTCCGGCTTTGTAAGCACTTGCCGAAGTGGTAGGTCGGTCAGCACTTGTATCTGATGTGCATGGAAGTACGGTCGGAGTCTCCTTGCTGCATTCACCAACGCAAGTGCGACCTTTTCCAAAGGCTGATACCTCGTCTCCGGTCCTTTTAGGGCTCGGCTTATGAAATAGACGGGTAGCTGATGACGTCTTTCTTCTCATACCAGGACTGCACTGATTGCTTCGTTCGAAGCGGCGAGGTATAAAGAGAGGACCTCGCCCTTCTTTGGTGCCGATAATGTAGGGAGATTTGCGAGATACTTCTTTAAGCCATCGAAAGCTCTCCTGTGCTCGTCGTTCCATTCGAAGTTCGGCGCCTTCTTTAGTATCTTGAAGAATGGGAGTTGTTTTTCGGCGGCCTTAGATAGAAAACGACTTAGGGCGGCTAGGCAGCCCGTCAGTTTGTGCACGTCATGGATTGACTTCGGCACTTGCATTTCTTGGATAGCTCGGACTTTTGAAGGGTTGGCTTTTAACCCCTCGCGTGAAACCCAACACCCTAGAAATTTTCCAGATCGGACCATAAAAGTACACTTTTCTGGGTTTAATTTTAGGTTTACTTTACGAAGTAGGCTGAAGACAACTTTAAGGTCGTTTACACAAGTGGCGATCTCCTTGCTTTTTACGACTATATCGTCTACATATACTTCGACAATGCTACCGACGTGGGCTTCAAAAATTTTATCGACCATCATTTGGTAAGTGGCTCCGGCGTTCTTGAGTCCGAAGGGCATTTTTTTGTATGCATAGATGCCGAAGTCCGTGACGAAGGCGGTCTTCGGCGCGTCTTCGGCATTCATGAGGACTTGGTGGTATCCCTTGTATAGGTCCAAGAAGCTGAACACCTTGTGGCCAACAAGAGCTTCGACCTTCTTGTCAATGTTGGGGAGGGGGTAGCAGTCTTTTGGGCAGTGCTTATTAAGGTCCGTGTAATCAATACACATCCGCCACCCGCCTCCCTGCTTTTTCACCATCACGGGGTTGGCCAACCAGGTCGGATATTTTACTTCGAATAAAATATCGGCCTGTTGCAGTTGCCGAACCTCGTCGTGAATCACTTGACCTCGTTCGGCTGCGAAGGCTCGTTGCTTCTGCCGAACTGGTTTTATTGCAGGGTCGATGTTGAGGTGATGAGTGATGATGCTTGGTGCCACCCCGGTCATGTCTAGCGGCGACCAAGCGAAGACATCTCTATATTCCCGAAGGAGCCGGATAAGTTGACTTCGGAGCTCGTTTTCGCCGACGAACCCTACTTTGACGACCCTGGCAGGGTTATTTTCGTATAATGCGACGTCTTCTACCGGCTCGACGGATGGAGGCGACGTCGGCTCCACCTCTTTGGGTTTCTGTAGTTGCTATGCCTGGGGGTGTTGATTCCTATCACCTCGGAGTGCGACCTGCATGCACTCCTTAGCCTGTTGCTGGTTTCCTCGAAGCGTGATCACTCCGTTTCTAGACGGAATTTTAATCGTTAGGTGGTAGGCCGAGCAGATTGCCTTTGTCACTATTAGCCAATCCCTTCCTAAGATGATGTTATAAGGGGAGCTGGCTTTTACGACGAAGAAGTGGATTATCTTCGTAGTAGACAACGGGCTCTTTCCAACCGTCACGGGCAGTGAAATTATACCTTCCGTCGTCGTCTCTTATTGTGTGAAGTTCTTTAATGGCATGGGTGCTGGCCTCAGACGTGCTTCTTCGATATCTAGCTTATCGAAGCATTTATTAAAGAGCACACTCACAGATGCTCCACTATCAACGAATACGCGGTGGACCAGTTTGTTGGCCACCACGGCCTCGATTATGGTGGCATCTTGATGAGGTACCGCATGGGGAACTGGGTCATTGCTTGAAAAGGTGACGACCTGCTCCCTCTTGAACCTTTTTTGGGTAGGTTCTTCCCGTTGTTGACTTCGGACCTCGGCTTTCAACGATGACCTCATCGTGCCTTCAGGCAGTCCGGTGATGGCAGTGATAACTGCATCATATCGGGGTTGATCTTCATCCTCATCCTCGTCATCGCGTTTTGGCCTTTTGTCGGTTTTGGAGGCGCAGTTATGGCCTCCCTTATTTTTCTTTCTCTTGCCCTTCCCTTGAGGTCGGGCCTCTTTCTGGTCGCGACTTTGGTACAGTTTGAGGGTACCGTCGCGCACCATATGCTCTATGTCCGAGGCGAGGTCCCTGCAGTCCTCAGTTTCATGACCATAGTCATTGTGGAGCTTGCAGTATTTTTCCTTGGATCGGCGCTTTGAGCCACCTCGGGATAAGGGCGATGGCTTCTCGAACAAGTCTGAGTGGAGCTCATATATTTCGGCCCTGGACTTTGTCAGCGGTGTATACTGACTTCGGTCTTGGTTGGGTCGAGGTCCTAGGCGGGACTCGAGGGGTCCTCGCTGTAACCTTTCGAGGGTACTTCGGCGGCCTTGCCCAAAGTCAGTGCGCTCCTCTTTTTTTCTCTTATCATTGTTTTCGGGCCGATCTACCGCCTGTTTCTTCCGATCGGCCTCGTCCGCTTCGGCGAATGTGTCGGCGATCCTCCATAGCTACCTGGAGGTCGCGGGACGTGCCTTTACGAGCTCTCTGAAGAGAGTTCCGGACTGGATGCCATTTTGGAAGGCCGAGATAAGCACGTCGTCGGAGAGACGATCGACTTTTAGGCTCTCGTTATAAAAACGGGCTAGAAAATCACTGATCGTTTCTCCCCGCCCTTGCTTTAAGGTGAGGAGCTGGGCTGGGCTGATCTTTGCCTCGGCTTTTTGGAAGAAACGACGTTCAAAGGCGTCCAGCAGGTCGGCATATGACCCTACGCTGCAATTAGGGAGGCTATCAAACCAGCTCCTAGCGTTGTCCACTAGTAGCTCGGGGAAGACTTTACACAGGTAAACGTCTTCGGCCAACCCCTGGTTCATCATGTTGTATTGGAACCGGGATAGAAAGTTGTTGGGGTCTTGGGTTCCGTTGTAAGGTGGGATAGGAGGTACTCTATACGTCGACGGGAGGGGAGTATAGAGTATCCTATTAGTGAAAGGAGTCGAGATTCGACCGTAGACGGCGAATCTTCCTTGGTAGGCGTTCTCGTCGTCGCGCCGAGGTGGAATGGCGTTTTGACGAGGTGGCGTCGGATCGCGCTGAGGTGAAACGTGATCGTTCCCACGGCGATTGCTCTGTCGCCTTCGGGGAAGTTCGGCCTCAACGTCGAATCTTCTCTGATGGACGTTCCCTTCGTCACGCCGATGAGGAACGACGTTTTGACGAGGTGACGTTGAACCGCGCCGAGGTGAAGCGCGATCGTTCCTACGGCGATTGTTTTGTCGCCTTTGGGGAACTTCGGCCTCCCTGTCTCCAACGATCTGGAGACTTAGGGATGGCCTTTGTGACGGTTCGACTTCGTCTTCTTTGCTTTGACTTTGTTGTCGGTGTTGATCGGCGAACTTGCGAAAATCCTGCTCGTGGAGGTTCAGGTACGCCTTCAGTGCGTCTCCCAGCTCGGGTTGGAGTTTGATATTTCCGCGTTGGCTGCCACTTTGATCTGGTCCGTCGCCGCTAGCTGAACCCCCAGATGGGACATTTTCCAGGTGGCCTTCAGGAGTTCGGCGAATGGGCTGTTGGTCACGTTGGATCTGGGAAGCAGTTTTTTGAGCTTGACTAACGTCACCTTCTTCCTCGTTGGCCGGCATGTAAGGCGGATTGGAAAAGAGGTCAGCTCGTTTCTGTTTCGCCTTGGCAGCAGCGGCGGCGGCGGCGGAGCGGGTTGGTCTTACCATCGTATTTTCACTTGAAAATGTGCTGATCGGTTTCACAAAATTCTTTCATTTCCCACAGACGGCGCCAGTGATCGATCGTCGATTTTAGAGTGTTTTAGTGATGGTGAGATTTGCAGAAGACTGGGAACACAAGGATTTACGTGGTTCGATCGTTTGGGTCGATCTACGTCCACGGAGGAGAATGAGAATATGTATATTCAAGTATCTTTTCTAAATAGTACAGTGCCGACCCCTTCCTCTTACAAAATAGCTCTTATTTATAGATAGTTTCGGTCAAGGGTGGTTGAGAGATCATGGATGTTGCTGCTCTCGCACGTCCGCCTGTGCAGTAGTTGAGAGATCATGGATGTTGCTGCTCTCGCACGTCCGCCTGTGCAGTGGTTGAGAAATTGTGGGGTGGCTGATCTTTGTTGATTGTGTTATTGGGCCTCCCTTTGGATGGGCCGAGCTGGTCTGGGCCATTGGGCCTATCCTATCATAACATTTGGAACAATTTAATATTTTCGTTCCAATAGAGATAAGTTTTACTTGGAACATTTGGAACAATTTAATATTTTCGTTCCAATAGAGATAAGTCTACTTGTAACATTTGGAACAAGTTAATATTTTCGTTCCAATAGAGACAAGTTTTACTTGAAATATTTGGAACAATTTAATATTTTCGTTCCAATAGAGACAAGTCTACTTGTAACATTTGGAACAATTTAATATTTTCATTCCAATAGAGACAAGTTTTACTTGGAGCATTTGGAACAATTTAATATTTTCGTTTCAATAGAGATAAGTCTACTTGTAACATTTGGAACAAGTTAATATTTTGTTCCAATAGAGACAAGTTTTACTTGGAACATTTGGAACAATTTAATATTTTCGTTCCAATAGAGACAAGTTTTACTTGGAGCATTTGGAACAATTTAATATTTTCGTTCCAAGTATGTAGAGTGCGATGACTTGACTCTGTTGGAATGAAAATTCTAAATCGTTCCAAAAGTTCCAAGTCTACTTATTTTGATCCATCTCCACAAGTACTTTTTCTGCCGAGAACCCATAATTTGAATTGAAATTTGAATCAAATTCAAACCTTTAAAACTCAAAAAATTGGAAAAAAAACAATATCTTGAAGATAAACTCTATTTTCTGCAAGTCTGCAACTAACTTCTTTTTGAACCAAACAAAACTATTAGAACCATCTAAACACATGATCAATACAAGAAAGTAGGCGAGGACAAACAAGATACATAATTTTCAAATTTTCATTTCATAAACTACAATACATATAAAGTTTATTGTAGATGTTAAGTTTATAATATAGCTCTTGTGATAAATCGGAAATTGGCCAATGTAACATCTCTTATAAAATCTTATACATTTTCTTAAAGCCAACCGCACGAGTATTGTAATATTGTATTATCTTAATCTCTTGTTACAATCAACATCTTTTTTATTGTCTTTGCTTTTTCTTCCCTAACAATTAATTGACTAATTCAACATATAAAAAGTTCTATCTAATTGTTCCAAAAGTTCCAATACTAAATCGTTCTAAAAGTTATAACTATTGGAACAAAAAACACTAAATTGTTCCAAAAGTTCCAACTATTGGAACAAAAATACTAAATTGTTCCAACAGTTCCAACACGTGGGTTTTTTTACGCGCAGCCGAGCATTGTCTAACTTCTTGGATTCAAGTCTCGTAGTGATCTCTATCCAGCTTCTCTGAATGCGTGAAAGGACCTCCTCCCTCTCCCACTTCTTGTCTTCATAAATAACATTATTGCGTGAAATCCAAATATTCCAACCTACCACCACCGCCAACTCAACATCTTTAATAGCTGGTCTACTCAAAATACTCCAAATAAACTCTTTGAATGACGCCATGGTTGTGATATCCTGTAATCTCAGCGAACACTTACTCCAAACAGGGGTGATTTCCCGACAAAGGAGGAAAAGATGAGATTGATTCTCCTCCTCCTCACTTACTCCAAACAGGGGTGGTACCCAAGTTTTGCATCCTCCAATCCCGTTTTGGGGAAGTATTAAAAGGCCAAACATTCTTAGTCACTACTACATTCATAAGAGCTGCAGATTCACAAGAAAAATATGGATATGTATTTATATGGGCAATTAATTTTATTTTTTTTTCCAGCCTTTCTACTTCAAGGAGTTGTCTGCAAAGAAAAACAGAACCATTTTCAAAGAAATTAATGCAATAATTAGAAGAAAATATTCAAAATTATCTGCCTAGCAAACACAGAGTATTAATTCTCCTTTACACACACACACACACACACAAAAATAAATTAAGCTATCTTAAAAGAAATTTCCAGATCATAAGCCTTATCCAAAAATAGGAATTCCAGAATTCTACAGCGAAAAGAAAAGAAAAAAATCCCCAACCCAATCAAAATCAGATTCACGAATAAGAAGAAATTCAAAATCAAAACACATAAACACAGAGAGCAAGTATTAAATCGCAGAATTGGCGAAGGTCGTCGGCGGATTCGCGACTGAGGGCGGCGGAGGATTCCTCTGCTTTCGTGACAGCTGGTGCCACGGAGAAGAGGGCAGCGCCTCTCGCCGCCTCGGAGTTGGGGTGGATGATGACCGACGAAATCCTGAGACCTGGAGCCTGATTTCCCGAGCTTCTTCACGATGATCTTGGGAGCGGTGGTGGTGAAGAACGAGAAAAAAAAAAAAAGAGAGGATAGGGAGAGAATTGGAGGAAAACTGAATTGGGAAAGGCAAAAAGGTGGGAGAAAATGCTGAGTGAATCGTGAAAAAAATTGGAGTGAGTAAGGGCATTTTCGTCCAAAATAACAAAAAGTTGGTATAATTTATGTAAATTATCTTATGGGGTGCGATTTTTGTTGGCTAAGTGTAGATGTGTATCCCATACCATTTTCACTAATAAAAACTCCAATTTATAACCCTTTAGATGGTGTGACGCGATGTCTTATTTTAGGTGAATTATTTGTGTAAATTTATGTAAAAGTTGTGCTTTAATAAATCTCACTGTAATTAGGAAAAGGAATGTGTGCCACTCCTTCGTCCACAATTCTTGTTAATATTGACTAATTTCACGAGAGTCGTACAAATTGGAAATCACGGCCAGCACTCAACCAGCTAACAAGCCTAACATTGCCAATTCTTTCTCATTCATCCACAAAATTAGCAAAACCGTTATTAGAAATAAAACAAAATAATAGAAAAGGGAATAGACCATAACGCCCTCAATCTCCGAAAGGAAATACAGAAAAAATCAGAAAAAAGGAAAAACGGATAACACTTGAAAAATATTCCGCGTACCCCATCCGTCCTCCACAATTTTTTGGCCCCTCGACATATCCCTTCCTCACAAACTCTTCCTCTTCTTCTTCTTCTTTCACTTCTCCACAAAAACTGATTTTGGGGGAAATTCAATTCCATTTCCCTCACGAATTCTCCATGGCGAGGGCCCTTATTTCCTCGCAGTTTTTGCTTGGTACTCCGCTTCCCTCGCTCTCCCGCCATGGAATTGTTCCTTCGAGCAGGCGCATCAGCACCAGAGTGAACTTCAGCCTCCACCAGCTGCCGCCGATTGATCACTCGATTGACTTCACTGGTATTTATCAGAGAGCTGAGAGCTTGCTCTACACGCTTGCTGATGCTGCCGTCGTCGCTGCGGACGGCGGCCCTGCGGCGTCGGACCCTGCTGCTGGTGCCGTCCAGAAGAGCGGAGGGTGGTTCGGTTTCATTTCGGACGCCATGGAAGTTGTGCTCAAGGTAAAGTTTCTTTTTCTGAGTTCTCTGAGTAGCTAAGTGATACGGAGGGCTTCTGGACATCGAAGTTGAATCCGGTTTGCGTTGCCAATTTTTTTAAAATACTGAAGAGGCCATTTGATTGAAATTTATTATGCATGAATTGCTTTTCACTGCTAAAAGTTATCAAGGTCAGTAGCTGCCTTTTATCAGAAGCTGGAGTATACAAAGCCATGAAATGCTTTTATATGCCCTAGGTAGAACTGGCGTAACTGCATAGGAGTGTGCTTCAAATATAAAAATAGTAAAGGAGTGGTTTCTCCTTCTGCGTCCAAATATTTCAAACGAAGACAATCAGACTACACCCAGCAATTACTCAGTCAAGTTGATCCGCTTAGTTTAGAGGCTCCGAGGTCACAGTTGATGTCAGGCAAAGTGCAACAACTTTATATGAAACATCCGTTAGAGGAACAAGTAACTTGCTTGAAACCATAACCTGTGAATAATTGTTTTGATCCTACTTTCCTATCCAGTGCCCTTCTGTAGGATACCACGGGGACTCAAAACTTCTTGATATAATCATTAGTAAATATGAGAATATTTTGGAGCTTGCAGAAAGTGAGTAAACTACGAAAATGATGTCTTGCGAGGAAATATAGTTTGATTTTGATAAACATTAATTAGCATTTGGACCAGGTCAACTTTATTCTGGTAGTTCCAGACCATCATCAAAGATTTATGCCGAAAGCATTTCTGCATTTCTGATTAACAAGTAACGACCGGCTTTAATATTTGCAGGTACTCAAGGATGGACTTGCAACTGTCCATGTGCCATACGCATATGGGTTTGCCATAATATTGCTTACCGTTCTTGTTAAAGTGGCCACACTCCCTTTGACCAAGCAACAGGTAAAACGTTTCTTCCACCATTATTGGGATTATAAAGCATTTTCTATTTGCCTCAAAGATTTTCCGTGCCATCTTTCCTAGTTTTATTTATTTATTTCAAGGCTGAATCGCTCTGTTTTCACCTATCATTATTACCTTTTCCTTCATTTTACTTCTTCATGGTCATCGCCTTTTCATAGATATCTATTTGTAGCTTGATAATATGTGTAGAATAATGTGTATTTCTTTCTATGTAAGGTTGAGTCAACACTAGCAATGCAAAATCTTCAACCAAAGATCAAAGCAATCCAACAAAGATATGCTGGAAATCAGGTGAGAGCCTTACCTGTTTTTCGTAAACAATTACTGCCACTATTGTTACTCATTGTTTGTAAATTGTTTCGTGTCCACTTGAAATTTATGTTCTGCGTTAATTGATAATCAAACTATCATGACGGTGAGAAGTGAGAACAGAAACACAAAGTCGCTGTTTCATAATGGGATTGAAGGTTTAATTTAATTCCTATTATTGAAGGATCTTGTCACATGGGAATCATTAACAAAGTTCTGAATTAGTTCATTTTTTAGTAAGGTGAATTCTTCCCACACTTGCCCTTGCAGAACGTAGTGCATACATAGAGTTGTCTTGAACATGGCAGATGAATCAATTTACACTCTTCTTCTTACCATGCTTTATGTTACATTTAAGACAAAAACTTGGGTGAGGTCGGCCACATAGTGTGGCCGGGTCAAAGTGTCAATCTTTATACAGAAAAGTGCTAATCTATACGAATAAAAGTGTCAATCTTTAACATAATTATTTTACGAATAAAATGCTAATTTTTAAAAGTGTCAATCTTTATACAGAAAAATGTTAATCTACACGAATAAAAGTGTCAGTGTTTTAGCCGTCCGCACGGTGTCTCTGGCTGACCCAAGTGTGTCCCTACATTTAAATCCCCACTAATAGATGCTCATATTCAAGTCCCAGTTCCCATGGTTTCTGTTCATTTTGTCATGAAGTTTAGATAAGTTTAATCTTCAGACATTTTTATTTATAAAAAATATAAGAAGTAATGCATGCTGTACTGAGTCCTATCAAATGATCAACACGATATTATTCACTGTCACTATGTGGTTTGCTGGGGTTGAGATTGAGTTATAATTCTAAGCAATCTTGCTTTGAAGTCTGGACTCTCTTCTTACATTTTGAGTCATTGAGATAAAACTTTAGTACGGATTCTTGCCATTGTACACCTTGCTTTGGTGAACTAATATCAAATTTATTTAAATTTTCAGGAAAGAATACAACTTGAAACTTCTCGTCTATATAAACAGGCAGGGGTCAACCCTCTTGCAGGTACATTTTTAGTATATCAATTTTATTTTCCTTCTATTTTTAAATTTTGATAAGCGTGATGCTGCTTATTTGACATATACATATTTATAATATTCTATAGCATTTTGGATACTATCAGTTATTCTCCTGACCGATCTTAGTGTCCCAATGTCAATTAATTTGTTTTCTCCAATGCATCCAGTAGAAAAATGTTGTTCCCCCTGAGTATTGACCAAAAACGGCTCCATTCTAGTTGTATCTCATTATTGCTTTTATAGGTCGGGGTACTCAAGATGATTTTTAACGGACTCTTTTTTTATTTTTATTTTATTACAATGATTATCACCAGGATGTTTGCCAACCTTGGCTACAATACCAGTCTGGATAGGCTTATATCAAGCTCTTTCAAATGTGGCTAATGAGGTACACAAGAGTGGTTGGTAGCATTGGCATATTTACTGTTACTTGGTCTCTAATTATGACTCTTTAACTTTTACTTTTTTTGTTTTATGCTAAACAGGGATTGCTTACTGAAGGGTTCTTTTGGATCCCTTCTTTGGGAGGACCCACAACAATTGCTGCGCGACAAAGTGGAGCAGGAATTTCCTGGCTGTTCCCATTTGTGGTAATTGATTCAGCACTTAAAAGACATGGAAAAGATTCCAATAAAGATATGCTATACTTAAATGCATGCGTCCATCACATATGATATAGAAACATGATTCTAGCTGAAATCCACACAGTGGGATAAACACTTAGTTGTTCTCATTGATATTGTTTATGTTCCTAGAAGTTCATCAGACCAGGAAAATATTTGTGTATTATGGTGTTTCTGGAAAAAATGGTCCATATACATACTCCATTGTGTATTTTGCAGGATGGACATCCACCAATTGGTTGGCACGACACTGCAGCATACCTGGTTTTACCTGTTCTTCTTGTTCTATCACAGTATGTCTCGATGGAAATAATGAAGCCTCCACAAGTAAGTTCCCACATAGCTCTCTCTCTCTCTCTCTCTCTCCCCCACCCCTCTTTTCTCCGAATGATTCCTTCTTATTATGCTGCACTGATATCTTAATTCTCTTTTGGTAGACAGATGATCCATCTCAAAAGAACACACTTCTCGTATTAAAGTTTCTCCCCCTCATGATTGGCTACTTTTCGTTGTCTGTTCCATCTGGGTTGTCAATATACTGGTAATATTCATTATTTTTAGTTCTAGGATTTCATGGGGCGCATTACTTCGCTATCGTATGCTTGATATCGTAGAAACCGTAATTAAAATGGCAAATTCATGGATGAAGGTATGATGGGGGAATAGAAAAGAAGACTAACAAACGTAATTTATCCTACATAAAGTACTCTGTAATATTTTATCAGCAAGAATGTAGATGTTAATATGGTTAGTAAGAAACTGTTGTTATTATCACAAATCCATTTAAGCAGCCATTACTATTTTTTTTAAAGCAGCCATTACTATTAATTTGTTTGCATACTACTATACTAGAGACATCTTATATTTTTGTAAAAAATTATATATTTGATGTTTTAGGTTCACAAATAATGTGCTTAGCACAGCACAGCAAGTATGGCTACGCAAATTGGGAGGTGCGAAGCCTGCTGTGGCAGAGAATGCCAGTGGTATAATTAGTGCAGGACGTGCAAAACGATCAGGTGCTCAATCAGAACGGACTGGTGAAAGGTGGGTTCTAATTTCAATTTTTTTTCTTCTTTGCTGTTTCAATATGTCCTTCACGCTAACTATAATTATCTCTGAAACAGGTTCAAGCAGCTGAAAGACGAAGAAAAGAAGCAAAAAACTAGTGCTCTGCCTGCGGAAGCTATCCAGGCTTCTGCTTCAGCTGATTTTGAATCTGAAGATGACTCGGAAAATGATACTGAACCGAAGGTAAAGTTTTAGCTCTATGGATATGAGAAAAACAACTGAATTTCCTTATGAGCTGTCTAATGGTGTCAAAATGTGTTCCGTAACTTGATTATCTATACCTATATAAAAAAGAGTCTTGTGGCAAAATGTACATCGCCTAAAATACCCTTATATTAGATTTTTAATTAAGGATAATAATGTAATCTAATATATCATGATAAATCTCAAATTAAAAGTAATAATATCTACAAGAATTTATTACAAATTAAAACACCTATAATTGATTACCATATTTAAGAATCTATTTTCTATAATAACTACTTTATGGTTAACATTTATCCGCAAAAAATATTTATATTCACAAATTATACTATACAAAACATTCAAAGGAAAATAGCTTATACGTTTAAAATATACTATTTAGGAAAGTATATTTGATTTCTTGAAATTAATAATACTCATTAGTTAAAGTGAAAGAAATCTTACCGATTATGATACTTTATTAAAAAGCGCACAACCATATCACATTGCTTATTATTATTATTATTAGTAGTAGTAGTAGTAGTGTTGTTGCTATCACATATTTAAGTTTATACATATTAAATACAGATATTAAATTATATTGAAGTAAAACTTTTAAGTAATAAAAATTAACTGTACTTATTAAGAACCATAATATTTCTAAAGTATTCAACATGGAAAAAAATGAGAGACAAGAAACACTTTTTTCTTTTATGATTCTAAAAGGATTTAAATATTAACATGAAAGTTAACTATATACATCACATAGCATTTTAATCCTCCAATGCCGCCAAACATATCATGATTTTGGTCATGATACAATTAGTTTGCATAAATTAATTATTATTATTATTATTATTTTTGATCAGCCAAATACAATACTCACACACTCACACACGAACCCGGGGTGACTCTTACTTTAGCGCATGCATAGAAATACATTAAGAAAAAAGATATTACTCCTATATTATCTGAACACTTTAGATATTTCTTCCAAATAGTACATCCAACATCTAAAGCATCTCACAATCACATATTTGAAAAAATTAGGGAAATTAATTTATAAACTCATTTAGAAAATTCTGCCTATTAGGAATAACATTAATTCCATCTTAGAATTATATGCACAAAAAATGATATACGAATCAAGGGATCGATAAAGAAACACATTAGTATATTCATATACATTAATATCTTAGCTAGAGTACACAAGTTGCTATAATTATTTTAAATTCTATACATTTTTTTTTCAACACTTGGTGAAAATTAAAATAAAGATGAATATTTAGGAAATATGCTTATTGAATTCTCAATATTTTACGAAATTATTTATTTAGTTTATACAAATATGTGTTGAAACAATGCTTTATTTTTATATTTATACGGGGTCAAAATTATTTTTGTGAACTCTATGGCCCGCTGGGCTAGCCCAACCGAGAGGGTTAGGGTTAGGGGAAAAAAATCAGCCCGAAAGAAAAATGGTTATTGTTTTTACTTGATTTCATGCCTTTCATGTTTGGTATCTATTCATTATTTTATTTTTACGCTTAACAAATTAATAATTCATTGAACATCTATCTTTGCTTTATTTTTATATTAAAAAAAGTATAAAAAGTAATGTATTCATTGTGTAATTTGATATATAATATATTTATATACACATAAGAAAATGTAGATGGGATAAACTTTGCCTTGTACTCCTCAGCTCTTTTCAAGTTGATACACTTTTTTAGCATTTTTTTCAAGTGTTTTCGAGCGTCTTGATGATGAATTTTAAAATAACTTTTTAAAGATTTTTTTTTCTTTACGTTTGAATATAGTAAATTGTTAATAAGTATAAATGTTTTGAAATATATCTATTTTCACATTAGGTATTTTCTTGTTTGATTTTGATGGATGTCGATCATTTTTTCCATTTGCTTTTCGAGATAAACTTGTCCAATGTCTTATCATCATCACCAAAAATATCAGTACAATCTTCAAACTTTTTTTCATTATTCTTCTTTCCCTTTTTCTTGCCCTTCATCATGTTGCAACTCTATATTAGATTTTTCTTTTTTTTCTTAATTTTTTTGTAAGTTGCCAATCCTTTTTTAATAGTTCTTAGGAATGGAAATTTAACATGTAGTTATGAATTTGGAAATATGCGATATAGTTTTTTACTTATTGTAATTTGACCATAAAACAATTCGAGAGTACGCTTCACAATTAATTAAAGACTTGACACTTCTTTATTTTTTTCTACTTTTATTAATGAACATGTATGAAATGTGGGAAGTTGTTCAAAATGTATGATGAAAATACTGAATATTACTACAAAAATAAAATATAGTTTGAACTGCACTCATTAATTTTCTTTGCATTATAGCATTTGTTCTCATGGTTCAAGCACATTTCTTCTATGATCAATATGTAGTATAATTTTGTCGTTTTATAAACTCATTAAATTAAATTAATTCTACCATTTTAGAAAGCTATGCTTCTTTGAAATCTTAAAAAAAATGGATTGTGATAAAGGACTTTGATCATAAGAGAAAAGATGATGAAAAGTCTGTAAGAAAGCAGAGAATGTATCATGCGCTAAGATGACTTATTATATTATATTTTCTCTACTATTCGCCATTTGGAAGGAACATGTTAAAAGAGAAATAAGCTACATATCTAACCACACTGAACAACTAATGCGAGCATAAATTCAATTTGAATATGAGTACAACTACGGACCATTGAATTGACAATGATGTTTCTGACATGCAACTTGGAAATATATGACATGGTATATATCAGACACTAATAAAATACTAAAAACATTACTGTAAATGACGCTCAATCAAGATATTTGATTTGTGAACATTAAAGGTGAATATAGAAAACTGTACGAGGAATTGGTTAATTTTAAAAAGTGGTTTTACTATTGTTGCTATAGAACATAATGGATGACAATCCATAAGAAACTTGGCCCTCTAATTTGTGTGATAAATGTTGTATACTAATAACTGCTAAACGATACATGGTAGAAATTTTTTTGGATTGTTGAGCTTGTATTAGGTGAGAGCAACTTTTTTTTATTACCTTTTAATTGTAGTATGTGCCTTTCTATCACAAGCTTGGATTAATTTTTATTATTTGTTATGATCATAGATCATTTGTATGAATTAAATTAAGTTAATATAGAGGTTACACGTGCAACGCACGTTCTTATTACTAGTACTAATAAAAGTACCCAACATCTGTTGTAAAAACTTCAGAAACTTCAGAATTCTTATTTTGGAATGTCAGTGAAATAACATCGGAATTTACTTCAGGTTATCATCGTTATATAATTAAGCAAAACCTCTAGTTCTAGAACACAACATTTTCAGTCCAAGTTGTAAAGAAGCAAAAGTCTTACCTTCTCATCTTTAATCTTGAACATTATAAAATCATTTTCCATGATAAAGAATGTATTTTAAATATTTGTTGAAAGCTATAGGTTTTTTTTGTAGGTGCTTTATGCTTTCAGCAAGTTCTCAGATCATCAACATACACAAGTATAAATAACAAACATTTCTAACATCATGTCGCGAATCATATATCTGTCCATGTTTCTTTTGTATGATGAATTAACTCATGAGTACGATTTGGTTACCATATCAGGAGAAGGAAGTTCTTGAAGAGGCATATGCGTCTAGCAGTGGAAAACAAGTTCCTTCTGAGCCTAGGAGAAGTAAGCGATCAAAGCGGAAGCGTGCGGTATGACTCCTATGAAATTTTGTAGTTACAATGAACTTTGTATATTTGTTGACGTTTCAAATTAATATATAGTGGCCATTTTCTTGCCGGTGAATAGTTTAAGCTCCATCAAATTGTCAACATCAGATTTTGTTACGTTGAGAATCTTTGGTTATACCTTGCAATTTGAACTGGTCGTTCAGCCTGTACAAGTGTATAAGTTTGTCTCAATCAGAAATTAGAGGTTACAGATTATAATGGAATCACAAATTGTATTTCATTTCCTTATCTCGTAAGAGAACATTTAGCTAAGGAAGATTACATTTTGACCCAAGATACCATACCAATTAGATTCATACAACTTCTCTATCTCGGTGTCATCGTGTTAAAAGTCAGAATTCTAAATTATTGTGCTTCATCCCCTCTCAGGCAATGCTGGGTTCTTTTGTTAGTCATTATACATTCTATGAATACATTTAAGCTTATTAGATGATCTTATAGTTCCTGGTATTTTTTTGGACCTTAAAAGATAGATCTTTTTCTGCTACTTAGTAGTTTGAGCCTTTGAGGATAACTTAAAATCATGGAGCTTATAACATGATAATGAAATTTTTTGGTAATTTGAATTGTGAATCATACAAGATTTCTGGAATTCATATGGATATGACTTGGATCTGAGCAGTTTCTAAAGTAACATAATGCTGCTTTATATAGTAACTTGCCTCTTACTGACTATTAAAATAAAAAAAAAAAATAATAAAAAAGCTGAATCATCTGAGAACTTGAACTGTATTACAAAGCACTATGACCATGAATATCCATTAATTATTTCTAACCCCCAATAGCTAAAAAGAAATACTTGATCTACATATTAGAATTATGCGTTTCGTCAAGCCTTGGTTGGCGGACGGTTATTTCCAACTGGACTCGGTCCAGATGGTGTTTTCCGGACCTTCTGCTCATATTTTTCCTTTCTGTGTCTCTGTTCATAGAAATGAGCGCACTTTTGACCATTTCATCAACGCTAACGTAATATAAACAACACTATGATTCTGCTTATGGCTTACCTTAACTGTCTGACTGTTCTTCTCCGAGTCATATGCAGCAGTGGTTAACTTGAAACTTCCTGAAGTAGATATACGTAAGGCAGCAGCCTTTGTTAAAACAGGTATCTTTGATAACAAAAGGGTGAAAACACGAGTGATTCAGTCCCGTTCCAGTTTTATGTGGTAGTAGTATGAAAAGCTTACCTGTTGTTGTTTCTTGAAATGTGGAAGAAGTAGTAGCATAGATCTGTTGAAATGTCATTAGCATGAGGCATAGCAAGAGAAGAGGAAATAAAATGTGTGGTCTTCTCATCTTAAGTCTGCAGTAAGGGAAAATGGAGGTGTAGAAATTATGAAGTGATATGCAGGCATCTTCTCTCAAGTGAGATGGCATGTGTGCTAATTATAAGCAGGTTTGAAAGTAGAGAGAATGTGCAGTGAGAGTTGGTTTGTTTGTTCTCATTGTGAGTTGACTTCTTCATCTTCATCATTGCATTCATCATAATCTTCATCATCTCAAGTCTTTCCTCTCATCATTGAATCAACTTTATGCTGTGTGGTTTTGCTTCTATATCTATATGTAGTGCTCAAATTTAAAAGGAAAAAAAGTGGGGTTAGAATTTAAATTTCACAGTATTTGCACTGCAGAGGGGGGCGGCCGCCCGCACTCTATATTTTTCTTTTATTGTCTGGATATTGTGTATATGTTGTCATAAAATTCGGTGCTTATGTCATGTGGATGTGGATTTCCAATTGGTTCTTTTTTCTTTTTTTTTAATTGCCTGATTATTTTCTCAATTCATTCTCTTACCAAAAGGCAATCAAGCATGTTTACAGTTTACGTTTCCTTGTAATCGGTATGTTCTGCTTCTTTGGCGTTTGATTTTTCGTTCTATTTCCGGAATTCGGCGGTAATTTTTATTTATTTATTTTTATTTTTTTAAATATAAGGAAAGATTTGAAGTTGGTCGGATTTTCAATAAGTACCCGACCACCAAGATTAATTTTGTCGCTATCATAATTAAAAGTGGCCAACGACGTTTGACATTCAGCGATAAAAAGATTGAACCAAACCCAGCATAAAACCTGTCCATAAAATAAAAAAAGAGTGTTATAGACCTCTCCACCGACATAACTTGGATACATTATGTCATTCTAAATGCGTTCAGTTGTAAGATGGCAAATTACAGTTTGTGTTAAGAACTTTTGGTTACTGTATACTTGTGTCATGAATTTTGAGATATTGTTAGAATGTCCTAAAATTTAGAACAGTGAACATTTTATGATATGAACTTTAAAATATTATTAAAATATCTTGAATTTTGGAACAATGTATACTTTCTAGCTTGAGGGTAACATTCAAGTGACGGAAATTTGACATGGCTTGCCAGTGTGCCATGTCAGTTTTTTTTTTAATTGATCTGAAAATTGTTGTAAGTCTAAATTTAGAATTTGAGAAACAAAAAATGATGGCGGAGACCCATGAAGACATTTTTGGAGATGTCTACTATGCGGTAGGTATTTATCTTGAATTTTCATTATATGTAATTTTATTATACTAGCAAAAGACACGTGCGTTGCACGTGATTATGTTTTTTTATACTAATTTTATAAAAAATTGAGCAAGCATTGGTAATTTGTTATCTTTTATAGTTTAAATACTTGATCAAAACGCGTAAATGAAAAATAATGAATGTTAATCTTGAAAGTCATAATTTGTTTTTTTCAAACACATGAGCACCATATAATCTAACTTATTTACAAATTCTTAGATGCTATATATATTAGAAAAATAACTTTAATGTAAATTGAAATATGATAGAAATTTTTAATAATTTTAAGTAAATAAATAAATGTAAATGCATAATAAAATGTAAAATTTAAAGAAAGTACCGTGAGTTTCACTATTATTGGTGTTGGCCACTGGGGTTTGTATTCTTCTTAATATTTAGATGACAATCAGTTTCGTCTTTAGGAAAAAGAAGCGGATATTGCAATAGGCCATAACATCCATAATAATATTTTATTCTATGTATCTCCCCTAAATGTGCATGAACTACAATATCTCTTTCATATGATGTATTATCACTATCTCCTTCAACCCATATAGTTGCAAATTGATCAGCAATCGGCGAATTATACGCACGTTGATCAAGATTTACATCTTTAGATATATAAATTTCAACAGTATCCATTGAAGGTAAATCCTTCAATCTTCTAAAGAATTTGACATATGAATTGGTCTCCAAAATTTTCATGAGTTTCATCACTATTACCTCTGATATATTTGAATTTTGCAACCTATTCATTCTATTTTCAACCTCATTCCCTGTATCAAAAACTACAACTGAAAATATCCCGGATTAGAATTATTTGGAATCAACCCTCATGAATTGTTGGACCTAAATAAAACAATATGAGTTAAGGTGTATCAATATTAATATGTGTGCAATTGTACTTCCGTGCATAACATGATAAGAAAATTACTTCCCATTCAAATCCCGAGATTAACATTTGAACTTCTTCTTTGTTTCAGAATATTTCCTTTTCATTTTTAAAAGTCTTCTTTTCTTTGTTTCGGAATATTTCTTCTTTATAACTATTTGCTGATAATTTGAGCAGGTAAGTAACATGTGTGTACAAGTTGTGATTTATAGAGCTAATTTTAGAATTATATTAGGAGAAGAATTCATATTTTTTGTATTGGACTTTATTTTGATAAAAAAAAATTAATTCATATTTCTCTGTTTTTCTTCTTTTGTTGTTGTTGCAGATAAGTGTACCAATATGAATGTTCTATATCAAATATATGATTGAATGTCATTCATAATTTCGAAATATTTATTCTAGGGAAAAAGTTTTAATGGATTACGTAAAGAAAATTATTCGGTAATATTAGACCTCAAGAAAACAAATCATATTTTAAACTGTTAATTTATTTCCCGTTCGAATAGACAGACCCATTTTCTCACAGTTTTCTTTTCCATGGTCATAGAAAAATTGGAGTCAATTAAATAGCCATCTTGAGGACTTACATATCAATAAGTAAATCAATTAATGCAGCGATCGACAAGAATTAATCTGGTTGATATTCAATATTATTGTGGATGTTTAAGGTTGATTAAATTAATGCAACAATCGACAAGAATTAATTTGGTTGATATTCAATATTATTGTGGATGTTATGTTGATAAAATATATTATTTGGATGAGATGTGGCAGACAAAATAAATTTAAAGGCTTTTATAATTAATACAATATATATCTTAATTATCATATTACATTAATACTCTTAATTAAATAACTTAATAGAAGGATATAATAGGCAAAATATATTTTGTAAGAATGCATTCTTTTATAATAGTTATAGATTTATTTATTTGTTCTTTTAACAAAAAATTGTCAACATGGAGATTGTAAAGTGACACGGAGATCGCAAAGTGTTGTGATAGATTTATTGACCCCATATGCTTGCATTATGAGGGAGAAATTGATAGAATAAACTTTTTTGTTTTTTTTTTTGTTTTTTTGTTAGTGGTGAACGAAATGAAGGAATATCTTTCTCGTTTTCATTCTATTTGTCTATTTTATTTTATTGCTTCTAAGACCCTGATTTTTTAATTTGTTAAATTTAAACTTCTTGCACAATTTTCAATTAATAAAAAAATGATGTAGCACGCAGGCGAGCCACGCAAATTGTCCATCACTCGAATATTACTTGCACGCTAAGTGTACACTGCTTCAAAGTCAGGTCATTTTAGCAATATTTTAAAGTTTAGGATATAAAGTGTACATTACTCCAAAATTCATGGCATTATAGCAATATTAAGTTCAAGATATAAAGTGTACATTACTCCAAAATTCATGCATTATAGCAATATTTCAAAGTTCATAAAAATGTACACTATCTCAAAGTTCAAGACACAAGCTATAATTTGTCCTAAATATGCATACTTGTGTTCAAATTCACCAAATGAATCTCAAGAATTTGCCTTAAGTTTGAGCAGAATATGATCAAACACAACCAAGCAAATCATACGACACATTTCCTTCAAAACTTATGAATTAACGACTATTTCAGCAGACAAAAGGTCAATTTTTTTCGAACTATGACACTATAATCAATAATTAAATGAGGGATATTACGATTGATTTTCCATCTTAATTATGCATATTTCCGGTTTGCTATCCAACTGTTTTCCCTTATCTGCAATTAGTAGCAAGTGTTTCTGTATATTAAGAAATTGTAAAAGATGACAACTGACAACACAACCTTAAAAAACACAAACGGAGAGGAGAGGAATATTTGCAACTTTTTGCTGCCTCGAAATAAAAACGTAAGAAAAACGAAAATGAGAAAAAGTTCCTCAATTTTTTCTATTGGCTCGTAGAAGAACAAATACTTTGTATTCTAAATTTCATATTTTGTTGCAAACATTCTAAATTTCTATTGCTTTTACTTTAGATTTGTTTTTCTTGAGATATTTGTGGTCGTTATTACTGTCATCTAGGACACGTTAATGGCCATGATTCGGCCTAATTTAAAGGAATAATTTAGGACGTGATAACTTTCTATGTGATTTTGAATAGAAATTTCCGTGTTTCTGTAAAAGATTTTGATTCTAAATGAATCTTTAGCCTTTAAAAAAAAAAAAAGCATCTTTAGCCAAACCTATATAGAAATAAGCAAGCCGTACACTAAACAGACACAACAGACATATAACTGAAAATCAACAAAAAATATACCAACTTTATTTTTTAGGGAAAAATAAATAAATAAATACCACCTGTAGATAAAGTACGAGCAGAGTTAACAAGAACAAAAATTGAACTTTGGTCCCAATTCTGAAAACAAAATCATTCAAAGAGCACACAAATTAGTTTGGAATTCTGTCTATCATCTATTTTTGATCACGCTCTTCAAACTGGGTTCGGATCGGAAGCAAATTAATATTAATTTCAGCCTCAGAAAAGCAATGAATATTAGAAACAAAGACAGTAAAAGAGAATCAGAAACAAAAGTATAGCAGAGGGATGCTCAGAATGGCTGCTGAGCCATTCTCAAAGTACAAAAGGACAAGACCAAGTCATAAAAAATTAAAAATTAAAAAACCTCTGATCATATTATTAGAAAATAAGACCACAAAAAAAATAAAATTGGAAGAGCTTTCACTGTTTAGTTACAAAAAAAAAAAAAGCAGTATTCAAAGGGATAAAAAAGAAAAAAAAGAAAGAAAAGAAAGGTGCTTTCAATAACAAGTAACATTGATGTACTTGGTAGATAAATGATAGTAGATCACAGTATGTAAATGCCACAACACAATCAAAATCATCAGTGAATTCCAAGTATAATCACTCTTCAAAACATAAAGATTCAACATCCATCCTTAAAATGCGACCCAAAACACAAATTATCATCAACAATGTTTGCGAAACTAGATAGTTCAACATATCCAACTATCGAGTAATGATGTATTTCAGGTTAGTCGTCGTCAGGCACGAGATCATTAAGCTAATTCCAAAATCTAGCTCCTAAAGTCAGAAGTCGAGTTTAAGAATCAATTTGGCATCTAAGTTAAGAAATCCCAGATTGCACCAACCAATATATAGAAAAGAATAAATATAGCTCGAGCTAAGTTGAAAATCAATATAATATGCATATCACTTCCACTGCTTAATTATTAGGACCTACTCAATCAGTATGGTGTCATCTAGTAAATATACCTTCAGGACAACACAAACTCATTAGGAGGGCGAAGGCAGACTAGAACCTCGTGCTCCTCTGGTCCCACGCGATGTTTAGGCACTTTGATCTCAAGAACTGTTCCACTCTTATCAAAGTATGCCTCGAGCTTAGCATCATCCGGAATCCGTGTAGGAAGAGGGATTTCTCTTCTGAATTCTCCTGGTGGGCAGTGCTCTGGCGCAGGATCGGTGAGTTTGAACGTTCGATCATTTCTCTGAATAAAAGGCATGCAAGCTGTACTCACTGAAGAGATCTTGACCACTCCATGCGTTAGATTATTCCACCAGTGCACTTTCACTCTTTCAGGATCAGCGAAAGGCAAAGTGACGAGAATCAAATATCCTTCATCATCTTCATAAATAGTCTTAGCTGCTGTAACAGGGCCATACACATTTCTGACAACCCCTGTAAACTCGCTCAACCAAGGGGGTCCCACAAGATGAAATTCCGAATCTTGATGGCGATCTCCACTTAGATCATTACTCAAACAGCAATCTTCGTCATTCCCGTGTGTGAAGTTGTCTTTCCTTTTCTTGTTACAAGAAGATGAGAGATCGATTCCGTTTCCATTCACATGGTTAGATGGCTGAGTTGATAGATTCAAACCGGACCCATTTAGCAGCTTCTTCGCAGGAGGGTGTGAGTTGTTCTTCATCTGTGAAAAGGGTCTTTCAAGCTCAAAATCTGTATTCGGAAGGTTCCTCCACGAACTGAACTCTTTTGCCTCAGGTGGAATACAAAAGTTAAGATCTCTACCAGTTAATTCCACCCACTTCTTCTGCTCTTCATCATCGAGGCCCATGAGATTAGGCGAAGAAACGAGTTCTATCCCATGCAAACACTGCGGATTAGAGAGCCCTCTATAGTGCTTCCGCTGCATTTTGTGGGACCGCACGAAACCCTTATCAACACTAAATGGAAACGGGCGCTGACCCTGTCGAGAGTGGCCATTCATGTAGCTTCTCAACTGCATCTTACCAAGTGCATTCTCGGGCCTCTCCTTAAAAACCCACATATACATATTCTCCATATCATGTTGCACAAAGAACACATCCAGTTGAAGATCAGACTTATCAAAACCAGAAACAAGACCATTGTTATCCCAAACTACACTGCACTTTGACTTCTCCTTCATAACAGGCTTGAAATAGAACCTAAAGAAGAACCAAGCACCCCACACACTATCCAACAATCTCTTGGCACACTTTCGACCGGTTTTAGGGAAATCAATTAGCTTATCAGATTCATTAACTTGGTGTCCCAGCCCAACCTCAAGAATGTCAAACGAGTCATGGTTCCATGGCTGAGGAGGAGGACTTGGCTCCACAGATAAGGGGAGATTAATATCCGGTGGCCCGGAAAGAATAACCTGCCTATTCATGTCGCGTTCCGACTCATCGTGACAGGTGGTAATCGAATCCATAGACAAGAATGTCGAAGGGGGATAATTCTCAATGCTTAAGCTAGTCAAGAAATCTTCCCCCATTTCCTAACCTTTATCCTACTCTCAACAAATAAGGGTTTATATTCAAACAATCAGTAATTCCAATCTACAACGAAGACACCCACCAAAATAAAACAGCACCTTTTTACAATAGTTCCACCGCCGAGAACCTCCAAAAAAAAAAAAAAAATCACCAAATTAAGAGGGAAAAACCACACCTTTGTACAGAAGTTCCACAGCAAGGAACCCCTATAAAATCACCGTAACACTCATCTAGGCAAAGAGAGATCCAACCTTTAAACTCAAAATCAAAAAGGGTACTGACGAATTTGATTAAAAAGATCGAATCTTTGACTCCGAAACAAGCATCAGTAATAATAGGGCAACTGCAAAATAAATAAAAGGGCTATCAGAGAAATAAACTGAAGGAAAATGAAAACGATCGAAGGGGGAAAAAAGGCCAGAGAATAAGAAATTCATAATATTACCTTGAAACTAATAATCCACGAAAAACTATGGAAGATCTGCGTTCGTAATTCACAATCTCCAACTGGAATAGGAAGAGGAGATAGGAAATTGAGATTATTATTATTATTATTATTATTATTATTATTATTTTGTTATGGAAATTGGAAAGTGATAACAAACGGCGAGAGGTTCCGTTAGGGAAAATGTGAGTGATAAGAGGAGAGGGAGACGATGACCGTGTGGTGATAAGCGGTTCAAGTGAGATAGGGACCACCGCTAGGAACGAAGTTCATTGCGTTGCACTGATTTGAGTTTTTAAATATTTTTGTGGCTTGTATATATGTAAGAAGGTAAAAATCACTTATTATTTGGCTATTTTGTAGTGTTTCTGTAAAATCTGTGCTATATTAAATGAATATAATAGAGATACGATTCATTTCCATAGCCCATTTATAATGACACATTGATTAACCAGTTGCATCCCATCGTATACAATTCATTCCATATATAAATTAAATATAGACTAAATAAAATTCATTCCATCGTATACAATTCATTTCCACATCCCATTGTATACAATTCATTCTATTATGGATTAAATTCTGCTCCGCGGGGAACAACACTAGTTAGAAAATTAAGAAACATAATAAGGTGGGTCAACAATATGGATACAGTTACTAGGTTTCGGAATTAAAACCGGTTAAATTTAAGGTATGGAACAACATTTGGGCTTCGATAAATTTTTCTTTTTTACTTGGGCCAGCATTTATTCGTCTTTGTTTAATGAAAACGGCCCGAAATATCATTATTTTATTTTGAAGATGGCCCAATATATTATTCTTAAGAAGGGGGAGAGTAACGAAGTATTTTTTTTCAAAACACAATTAACATGAAATTCATTTCAGATCAATGTATTGCCTATTTTATTGCCCAGGAAAAGGAATTGCAGTTTTGAAGAACTTTAAGTGGCCAAGTGAATCGGTGTTTTTTTTTTTTAGTTACTTCATCTTCAAGGTTTAACTTATAAGCAAAACACAAGAGTATGAATTGTGTACTTTTGAAGGTTGCATCTCATTCTTAAAATTGGAATATTACATTTCTCATCTATAGTTGTATTCTAGGAATCGGCCATTTTGAAAAATACCCCCCAAAGAAAAACCTATATCACTCATCTAGTAGGAAATTGTCGAAATTTGGAACTTTCAATTATGAATTTTAGTTGATTCTATGGTCAATTTTCAAGTAGTGGTCCAGTTCTTAAATTTGAAGACAATTACATTTCAGAAGAGGAAAATAATGCATTATATTTCTCAATATAATATTGAGAATTTAAAATTAATGCTTGGACGTTGACCCCATGATAAGTAAATTATGAAAGAAAGAGAATGCAATCGACACTGTCTCATATTAATTGAGGAAAAAGGTGCAAGTCCCTTTATTATTTAAAATCGTGCCACGGAGGACTCAAACTCGGGACTTAACCCCAGTACTGCTAAGCCAACACACACAAGTCCCTTTATTATTAGGAGCAGTATAGTTTGAAGTGCAGCCCACACTGATTATGATAATAATATAAATTGCTTATCATCTAATACTATTTTATAAAGTATTAAAAATATATTTTTTGTCTTAAGATTCACTTGGCGCCTTTATTGTTCTACTTGCTAAATATACATTCAATTCGCGTCATTTGCAGTTGCATTTCTTGAAACACCCAAAGTCCAGAAAAATATTAAAAATTGTTCATTACAAAAAAAAGAAGAAAAAAGAAGTCCAAATAAATGTAGGGGCCTCATTTGAAGTTGAATGCATTTGCCATTTCAGTCACTTAAATTTGATGCTCTTAATCAATAAAGGAAAAGATAAAAAAATAGTATGCTCTTCATCAATTTGGAAACAAATTAATTTAAGATCCATAATTAATATCATTAATTTTATCACTTATTACATCTTTTAAATATGAAAATAAATAAAATATACTACGGGCTTGACATTTAATTAATTAATTAAACTAACTATTTTAGGATAATAATTAATTAAATATATGAAATTCTAAACGGGCTTGACATTTAATTTAGTTTCTATATTGACTAAATAAAAAAAGATAAGTAAATTCAAAAAAAAAAAAAAACTAAATTCCAAAACAAAGACAACTAAATTAAAAAAAAAAAAAAACATATGTATGTAGGAGACGGCTATGTGCTTTTATAGACGATTAATTTATATAGAAAAACTTAATTTAAGAATGAAATCTAAGTTTATGTATGATTAGATTTGTTTATATTTAATTATGGAACATGGATATAATTATAGAACAAATTTCAAGATTTCCATAAAATTCAAAATTTAATGAAAATTAAAATCTTGATAGATTACAAACATATCCCCGTTATGTCTAAACTTAATGCTTCTAAATCATGACTCTAAATAATATATATAGAACTCTGAGAACGCACCGGTCCTTTTTTTTTTAAAAAAAAAAAAAAAAAAAAAAAACAGTAATTTTGAAGACTGCAGACCGTATCATGATGGAATGCAATTTCAAACTTTTGATTTCAGGCATTAAAACCCGTTTGTCTTTGTTGTTTCGTTTTCTTTACTCTTTATTGTGTGGAAAATACTTTTGGATTCATTTCAAATTTTACCCTGCAATTTCAACAACAGTAAAAAAAAAAAGAAAAGAAAAAAAAGACATTTTATTTTCTCTTTTACCATCTTCTTTTTTATTTATTCTAAATAAAACAGAGATGAGCGCATGGTTTTTTGCGAAGCCATGTGAAGGAATCCACTCCTCCAACTATTTCCATACACATATACTCATATACTAATACACCGCCCTCTCCACTTTGCCAGTCTAGCTTTCTCTCAATTCTGCTCAAATCCCACAAAATTCCTCTTTATATTATATTCACCTTTTTTTCTTTTTCTTTTTATGTCAAAAACTTTTTCTTTTAAAATAAAGTCCTCCCTTTTCATTCTAGGCAACTGTTTCCCGTCATACAACTTTTCGTTTCCTTCTCCACAGGCATAAACAAAACCCTTACCTTAAACAATATGGGAATCATATTTACTCTCTCTATGTGAAGCCGTGAGAGTGAAAAGTGGTTCCTGCTTTTCAACCCTCCGCGGTTTTGGTGGGTCCGCTCATTCGATAAATTCTCCGTTTTAGGTTTCTCAAAATCTCCAATTTCCACGGTAAGTGCGATTTTGTATGGACGCACAGATGAAAAGGATCTCGCTTCCTTGCTTTTGAATTTCCTTTTCAAAAAGGATGGGATCTTTCAGTGGATTGGGCATCGGTTTGAGTTTTCTTTTCGGATTAATTCTGATGGGGCTCGTCGCGGAGCTCTGTTACCTGCTATGGTGGAAGAAGAGGACCGTGTCTGTATATTCCAGCAACGCCAAAATCGACAATCTCGAGAAATTCTCCTTCCCTCTGTGCTGGAAGAACGCCGATTCCGCCGCCTGCGGCAGCAGCCGCGAGCTCACGAACTCGGTGAGGAGCCAGTTCGAGCGGGAGGATTTGGAGATGGGGACGGGCAAATCGGATGCGGCGGCGGCCAAGGGTTACGGCGAGGAAGGGATCGAATCGGAGCTGATGCGAATGCACAATCTGTGCGGTCCGCCGCGATTCCTGTTCACGATCAAGGAGGAGAGCAGAGAGGATTTGGAATCGGAGGACGGGAGATCGAGAATCAGCAACTGCCGGAGCTTCAACATCGGCAGCCCCCTGGCGTCGCCGGCGCTTAGGGCTTCGAATCTGTGGGGCGGCGGCGAGGCGATGACGGAGGCGGAGGCGAACCGACTGAGATCGTCGCCGCCGCCGACGTTCAAGTTTTTGAAGGATGCGGAGGATAAGTTTATGAGCAAGTTGATGAAGCAAGAAGCAGAGAGGAAAGGAATGAAGGTTTAGCCGCGGTTAAAGATGGAAACGACGACGTTTCGGTCGCTACGTTGAGTAAAACTGGAGCCCAGGTAATGCCATTGCATTCTTCTCCAAAATTATGAGACATGAAATCCCTACACCTTCTAAATCAGTTGAGGATTGTAGTGCTTTAGGTTACTTACTGCTCTATTCTTCTTAATCAAGTTTTTTTTTTTTTTTTTTTTTGTATATTTTGATTGGAATTACTACTAATTTTGATGTTGGAGATGAGAAATTCATTTTTTTTTTTAAATGGGGTTTTGGGTTTTCTCGGGGGTTTTTCTTTTTTCTGTAAAAAATAGTAATTAAAATTAATTTCCCTAAGCAAATAGAATTGACTTGTGATTAATCAATTAATCTTTCAATTAATGAGGTGTGGCAAGCATTAACTGACAGTGTCAGTTTTATTAATGTGCTACTTATTATCAATGGTTTGGCCATATTTTTCCAATTGTTAGGAAACTGCTGGGAACATTAATTCATTCATGCCATTGCCAGGTGTTTTTTTTTTTTTTTTTTTTTTTTTTTTATATATTTTTTTTTAAATTTCAAAATTAGAACTATGGTGGGGGCTCATAATAAGAGTCAAAGACAATAAATTCACTTGCCACTGGATTGTGTCGTCCTATCTATGTTGTAGGTAAAATACAAAAGTGAATTGATACCAAAAAAAAAAAAAAAAAAAAAAACTTAGGAATTGAATAAATGTAACTATTAACTCTGTGGTTGAAAAAAATTACGACTATAATACAAGATGATTATTAAATTCGTGCCCGGGAGATTCTTCTCAACCTTTTTGCGTTGTGATAGAAATTTGCATTTACTCAAAAGATGAAAAAGAAAGTGGAAAGCAAAAAATAGACGCGTTATTATTTTTTGAATTTAAGGAAATACAGTTCAAAATCAAGATTTCTACTGTCTTGTTATTTATTTTTTCCTTTTTCCAAACCATGATGTCGAGACCAGGTACAATTGCGAATGATTGGGTGAATCTTTACCGTTTGGTGAATAAAAATCTTTATTTATTTCATAGTACCAAAATCAAATCTCATTCTGCAATCCTTGAAGGAGGAAGAATGTACATGTATGTTATGTTGCTTTATTGACCAGTGAGCTAAATTTTATTGTACTTCCACTTCACTTTGTTGCGACTGTTTAAATTGAACGTCCTAAAAAGAAATTGGCTAAATTAAATGATTTATTACTCTATACGTGATTTGTATGTGAATGTGACCCTATTTTCATCCCTCAATAAACGGTATATGTTACTTCAAGTAATGGATTTTTTTTCTTTTTAAAATTGACCCATTTTGTACGTAGTTCAATCATGTCCTCTCCCTCTCATGTGATATGTGAAGATGGACAATAATTTTGAGAAGATTTTTGATCGAGTATAGAAATAGTAATACTTTTATAATAATAGTAATACTTTTATAATAATAATAATAATAATAATAATAATAATTTTGGGACTTGTGATTGAGCGCCCGTTTCGTTGTTTCTTTGTTCACAATAGAGAATGTTATTAATTAAATATTATTCTCTCCCTCCACAGACAGGGCCGGTTCTATGCTCGTGTGGCCCTAGACGAACATGAAAAGAGACCCTTGAGAAGCGGGAAAAAAAAAATTATATAACTAATTTCTCAATAACTTATACTACAGCTGTCCTCCATTTACTAATCCTATTGACTTTTTAGATGATTTTGGAGCTTCGTGATGATGAATTTTAAATTGAATTTTTTAAGATTAGTTTTTTTTATACGATACTACAATACTCGTAGTACCTTGTAAAAAAACTAAACTCCAAAAATTCAATTTTAAATCCATTATCACAAAACTTCAAAATTATAAAAAGTCAACAGAGTCAGTAAATGGAGAATGGATGGAGTATGAGTTTTAGCACTTTATAAGTAGTAAAATTATGTCCCACGGAAGAAAAAAGAACAATGGTAAAGAATTAAAACACAAATAAAATTTAGCCAAATAGAATCAAAGGTAGCAATAATAATAAAAATAAAAAAAATAAAAAAACCAGAAAATTAGTTGATGAGCGATCCAATTTCAATTTTCAATTCTCATACAAACAATCAAACGCTAACTGCTATTTTAATTAAACTAAAGACAATAAAAAAAAATGAAAAGATAAGATAAACATAAAACTAAAAATAAAAAAAATAAAAAAATGGGCCCCAAAATTTTGGGCCATAGGCACAAGCCTTGTGTGCATATAGGCAAGTCCGGGTATGTCCACAAGAAGGGAGTGCGATGCACTTTATGTGGTACAAATTCTTATAAGCTCGATATTTATTATGCAATTAACCTTATATAACTCTAATTCGTGTAATTGAGCTTATCGAAATTCGTGCCACCTATAATGCATCACATTTTTTTTAACATAGTTAACAGGAAATTTAAAGGTCGCGCCACGGAGACTCGAACCTAAGACATTTGGTCTCAGACATTAACTTCCTACCGCTAGACCAATACGCGCACACTGCATCACGCTTTTTGAGCATGAAAAAAGTATTTAATATGTAAATTATATTCTTATACCGTATATTATTATACTATTTGTCCGTGTAAGTATACTAAGAAAATATATATACTATTTAACCAAAAGAGTGTAAGTTCTAATTTTCTATCATTTCAATATCCCCTTTCACTATATCTCAGAGCATATATATAGTGTAAAAGCATAATACTATCATTTTTTTTTATAGTATAGTCTCATGTATCTTCGTATAGTTTTGTGGATGTGATAGATTTCTCTTTGTTTATTTTTGTTGTTTTGTTTCTAGCAAGATAATAATGATGACTATTGCACCTAATTATTTATGATGAATAGAAGGTGCAACCAACATCCAACAATAATAAGTACTCACAAACAAGTTTTCTTAATTTTATTTTGAAATTTCAATTATATAGCAAAATTGTAAGCTATAATTACACCATTATTGTTTACACCTTGCCTGTCAAACAATGCTTATATATATATATATATATATATATATATATATTTATTAGAATGCACAATTAAAAAATTCCTTCCCATATGCCATTCAAAACAGAAAAGGCTTTCGAAAAAAATATATAGAAATAATAAAGAAATTCGGCATCAAGGCACTAATAAAGGTTGAAAAAAAAGGAAAACAAAAATTTGAATTTGTGCAAATAGTGAAGATGTTCCAATTGTGAATATGTTCTAACATTTTCTTAAAAAACAAGAAATGTGTCATTTTCATCACGTGAGTTGCCTAAAAAATGCCCCCTTTCTTGGACAATTTTTTTTGAACTTATATTTCTTACTGAATCCTTTTCATGTTATGCTATGTTATGTTATTATACAACAAAATCATAGTCTCTTACAAATTTCTTAGTATCGGAAGACATATGTGTCTCTGATCGAGTAACTGAGCTACATATGTTAGTTTGTTACGCACGTGAATTCTTTTTATTTAATTTTTACTTTTTGAGAGAATATATTTATTGTCACTAGGCCAATAATGTAAGTGATCGAGTAACTGATCGATTTTCCTCACATTTCTAGACACGATCGAGAATGATTGAATTTGAAGAGAGCAAATTTAATAATGTAGACTCAATCATCTTTATATTTCATCAATAATAATAATAATAATAATAATAATCATCTTGAGCGCGTCATCCTATTTCTCAGTAGTGAACGATTTGCGAAATTTGAAAATGTTATATTTAATATTATTATTAGGAAAATATAAAAAAGCAAATAATATTGAAAATAAGGAATTGAAGCTGTACGTAGACGAAGAAGGCACGTGATAGGTGTAACCGTGTAAAAGTAGGGGCCATACAGCTTAGATTGTGATAATAGATTGATATAAGTATCTCACAACCAACAAAGAAACAGGGACCATTTAATATATGTATTACTACTATTCACTCCACATGCATCTATTTTGGAGTTTTTTGTTTCTAACATTTACAGAATTTTAACTTCAATGTTGACAATTTTCAAATTTATGCTAGGTTACTATATAAAACAAAAATATTGTCTATATTTAAGGCAATTGATAAAACTTTCAATAATTTACTGTGACAGTTTTACTGTGAATGAGAAAGTACTACCACCATGAAGACAGCATATATATATAACATGATTTTGAAGTAGCTACCGAGATTTCATTGATTTAAGATCTACTACTATAGAATGATCACTAAAAATACATGTCTGAATTTTCTTATAAATAGCGTTCACATTAATGATCGATTCAACTTGTTGAGCTGTATCTGAATCTGATGCAATAATTACATATATTGCTCGGATTGCTATTTTACCAATATTTTTTTGGGTAATATTTCAGTAAAATTACCAAACTGCATTTATTTTTTATTTTTTATTATTGCTTCAAATTATTGGCCCAAATGGTAAGATACATCGGATGGAATCCTTTGTCCGAACTATGGTATACCAACTGTGTAACAAATTTATTTTATTAATTTTTATTTGCGTTTTTTCTTTGATTTAGTCTAATATTATATCTAATTAAAAATGATTTATTAATTAAATTAGGACATATAATTTTTTTTAATTATTTTTTTGATCAAACAAACACAACGCACTCACACATACACGCAACGAGGTGATTCGAACCTCCGACCTTTTGGTTTGAAGGGGAAGCATCTTACCAACTGAGCTGCGCTTCGTCATCATTAGGACATATAATTATTTTTAGTATTTATCTTCATTTTTTAACCAATAAAAATTGAAATTAAATATTACTACAAAATAATAAATACATTAAACTTTAAATTTGGATTGGTGAATCATAATATCGAGAATTAAAAACAAAGTTAAAAAAATCAATTTTGCTATACGTTTTGCATACTATAATGGGGATAAATGATTTCATGTACAGAACTACTAGATACTGTATATCATTTTATCTTCAGTTTACTCAAAACAAATAAATAAAAAACTAATTATGCTCAATATAACCTTTTTTTTATAGGCGTATATATGTTTTATTTGAATAAGATCCCATCATTTTTTTAGAACGTTTGGAATGATTTGATTACATTTGGAGTACTCAACTTCTCAATTATTGGGAATGGTATTCTCCATCCCCAAATGGAGTATTATTTTTGTATTGTTTTTTTATAAAAGTAAAAATACTACTCCCTTCGTCACCCTATATATGTGTGGTTATTACCCGTTTGAGATGTCCCCCATATATATGTGATTCCATAAATAGAAAATTTTATTATGAAAATTACTTATTCACCCTCACTTTATTCCTACTTTTTTCACTTTCTACCTATTTTCCCACTTTCTCCCTACTTTATCTTACTTTTTTTCACTTTACACCATCTTTATTCTTAAACTGCATGCCATTTCTCTTCCCACACATATATGTGGGACGGAGGGAGTATAATATAGTAAATCATAATAGACATTTATAAGAAAAAAATGATTTTTTTTGACATTATATACTTTAGCATTTAATTTCACTTTTATTAGTATATTAAAGTTGATAAATTCAAAACGAAAGTATATAATGTCAAAAAAATTCATTTTGTCAAAAAAAGTCATTTTTTTTTTCTTATAAATGTCTATTATGATTTACTATATTATACTCCCTCCGTCCCGCATATATGTGTGGGAAGAGAAATGACACTCAGTTTAAGAATAAAGTTGGTGTAAAGTGGAAAAAATGAAGTTGTTCATAATATAAAGTTTAAGTGTCACTTGATATAATTTACTATACATTACATCACACAGAATAATACTATATTACATTAAGTGAAACCTAACTAAACTTCATCTTAAGATAATTTTTTGACACCTAAAAATGTATGCCGAAAGAGAACGTCCAAGTTGATGGTAATATTCAAGCTTCTAATCATCTACCATTCAAGTTAATTAGAAATGTGAATTCGTCAAATTAAAAATAAATAAATAAATAAATAACACGTGCAACGCACTTTATATTTTCTAGTCTTATTAAAAAAAAGGAGGCCGGGCGTATGAGTATTTATGATCAATTATAAACATATTCTGAAATTAGACTAAGGTGGTGTTTGCTTGTTTTGGCAAGTTTATTTGAAAAAGTTTATAAACACTAACATCTTGTAAGATGTTTGAAGAGGTTATAAGATAGGAAAATAAAATTGAGATGAGTGAACTTATTTTTAAGAAGCTTATAAACTCTTATAGGTAGCTTATTTTACCAAATACATTTTTAGAATTTATAAACTTTTAAACAACTTATAAGTTGTGAGCTTGGAAGCTTAGCCAAACATCCCCACCAAGCTGTCAACTTAACTTCATTTCCAGCATATACATATACGATTAAATACAATAGTATAACAATTATACCAAAAGGTAAAGCAAATGTTGGATGTGGAAGGGCAGCGCAGGGGACAAAGCATTGCGTGAAGATATAGAAATTACTAGAACTCATATGTGGAAATGTAAACAAATGAAAATCATAACAGTAGATATGAAAGTTGAGCTAAGAACGAATATACTATTTTATTCATTACTTCCATTCAATCCACTGCAAAAGTGTGTTTCTCCTATTTATAGCTATTACAATAAGCGTATGTATAAAACTTGAATAATCCTGGCCATTGATTACAACTAAAGATGAGCGACTGAGATCTCGCCAGCTGTCATGTAACGCGGATCGTGCTTCTTTTCTCCGCACATCAAATCCTCGCAGCTACAACTGCATCCAAATTCATTTTTGCCTGCATAAACATGCACATACGTCAACACCCCTCCTCAAGATGAAGATGCATGGAAATCCAGCATCTGCATCTTGGATAACAGCAATCGAAAACGAGGGCCAGGCAAAGGCTTTGTGAAGAAGTCAGCAAGCTGGACCATGGTGGAAACCTGAACTGGAGAAATGAAACCACTACGATAATGATGCCGAACAAGATGACAATCGATTTCGATATGTTTGGTTCTTTCATGGAAGATTGGATTCTTTGTAATATGAACCGCAGCTTGGTTATCACAATAAAGAGGGATTGGAAGGTTAAGTGAAACTTGAAAATCTTTCAAAAGATAAGAAATCCAAAGAAGTTCTTTAGTAGTGATGCTCATGGCTCTATACTCAGCTTCACTAGAAGAAGCAGATACAGTCGACTGCTTCTTACAACGCCATGAGACTAAAGCACCTCCCAAGAAGACACAAAACCCAGTAATAGAACGTCGTGTATCAATACAATCCCCCCAATCAGCATCAGTATAGGCTGCTACTTGCAAAGAACTCTGAGAAGGGAAAAATAGACCAAGAGAAGGACAGCCTTTAAGATATTTTAACACATGTAAGGCAGCATTCCAGTGAGAAGAAAGTGGTTTAGACATGAATTGACTCAATTGTTGAACAGCAAAACTAATATCCGGTCGAGTGAGATTCAAATATAATAGCTGCCCAACCAATTTCCTATATTTCTCAGGATCCGGTAGCATATCTCCTATTTCACTATTGAGAATAAGTCCAGGAGGCAAAGGAGTAGCTACTGATTTGCAGTTGGAAATACCCACATGAGAGATAACATCGAGAATATACTTCCTCTGGTTAAGAGAAGTACCTGATGCACTGCGAATAATCTCCATCCCAAGAAAGAACTTTGCTTCTCCTAAATCTTTTATAGTGAACGCTTGATGTAGCAATCCTTTCACTTCATTAATAAGAAGAAGAGATGGACTAGCTATAAGTACATCGTCCACATAAACAATAAGAGCAATGTAAGTAGTATTGGAACCTTTGGAAAAGAAGCACGGATCTGCAACTGACTGTGTAAAACCAGATGAAAGAAGACAATTGCAAAACTCAGCATTCCACTCTCGGGATGCTTGCTTGAGCCCATACAAACTTCTAACTAGCTTGCAAACTTGACCAGGCTTGGCTCTTGTATACCCCTGAGGTGGATTCATGTAAATATCATCATGTAAATAACCATGAAGGAAAGCATTATTCACATCAAGCTGATGAAGATTCCACTGTAAAGATGTAGCTATGGCTATAAAGATTCTTACTGAAGTAAGCTTTGCCACAGGAGAAAATACTTCCTGGTAATCAATCCCATATTGTTGTTTATGCCCATGAGCTACCAGTCTAGCCTTGTAACGTTCTACAGTCCCATCAGCTTTCAACTTCAACTTGTACACCCATTTGCTTCCTATAGCCCTTTTTCCTGATGGCAAGTCTGTCAGAATCCATGTATTATTTTGTTCTAAAGCAACTAATTCATCATGCATAGCTGCCTGCCATTCTTTAGACATGCAAGCTTCTTTGTAGGAAAAAGGTTCTTTGACAACTTCCAAATTGTACAAGAATTTAGTATAGGAAGATGTAAAACCTGGATTAACTGTGTATGGAAAACTTTATGGTGTAGCAGCTTCAGCAGCTGGCAAAGAAGCCTCAGTAAAAACCACATGGCCGACAAAATCTTGCATCCATTGTGGAGGCCTCCTTATTCTGGTACTCCTTCTCAATGCCTCAACTGGTTGTTCTTCCTGTAATGAGAGATCCTGGATATGGGAATCAGGTGCAAGAAACGATGCTTCATCAGGTTCATCAAGTGAACTAAGATCCTCAATTTCCACCTGCTCCGCAGATTCAGTAATGTCTTGGAGCACTGGATCTTCATCTTGAAAATAAGGGAAAGGCAAATCAGAACCAATAAGTGATTCTTTTGCACCAGAATAAGGAAACACTTTAGGGAAGAACTTTACATCCTTGGATATGACTGTTCTTTTGTGATCCAAATCAAACAAAAGAAACCCTTTATAAAATACATCATATCCCAAAAAAATGCATTTAATGGATCTGCTATCAAACTTACTTCTGTGGGCTATGTGATTCACAGCATATGCTAGGCACCCAAACGGCCTAAGCATGTTGTAATCTGGAGTAGATCCATGCAGGACTGCATAAGGGGACTTCCAGTCAAGTACCCTGGTTGGAGTTCTATTCAGCATCCAAGTTGCTGTTAATATGGAATAAGGCCAGAACTTCAGAGGCAAAGAACTTTGGAACATTAAAGACCTTGCTGCTTCCAGCAAAGTCCTGTGTCTCCTCTCAACAACCCCATTCTGCTGTGGGGTATATATACAACTTCTTTGATGCAGAATACCATATTGTTGAAATAATTCCTTCATCTTTCTGTTGACAAACTCAGATCCATTATCTGTTCTGACAAACTTGATTTCTCTCTTATAGTGTGTCCTAACCATGTTTATATATGAATGAAAGACAGAACACACCAATTCCTTTGAACTTAGAAGATAAGTCCAAATAGTTCTACTGTGATCTTCTACAATGGTGAGGACAAACTTAGTATTGCTCACACTTTCCTCTGAATAAGGGCCCCATATATCAGCATGAACTAGCTCGAATAGAACCTGTGATCTCCTATTCAAGATTGGGAAAGGATCTCTTGTCATCTTAGATTTCATACAAACTTCACATTGTTCAATTGCTTGGACCTGCTCAGCTACAAACTTCCCATTTAACTGCGGCATATGCTTCAATGTTGTAAGCGATGGATGACCCAAAAAATTATGCCAATCTTGTAAATTCATCTCCTCAGTCCTGAATAAATGAGTGAAATGATTTTCAACCACTGTCTGAAAAATATAGAGATTTCTTTCCATGCTCCCAGTCCCTATGGTTTGGTTGTCCAATATTCTCTGAAAATGACAATGTGTCTGATGAAATATACATCTAACTCCACTATCTTTAATCAGTTGTGCTACTGAAATAAGATTGTGAGTGAATCCTGGAACAAACAACACATCAAACAATACTATCTCTGGACTCAGCTTCACCCTCCCAGCCACTGTAACTCTCTTTGTGGAACCATCTGGTAAATGAACCACTACAGGTTTTTCCAGCCAATAAGTAGTATGTAGCATTTCTTTATCACAACACACATGAGCACTTGCCCCTGAATCTATTATCCAGACTGTTTGCTCCATACTAGGCACAATGCTGAAAGCATAATGCCCATCAAATAAACCTGCCATATTTTTTTCTTCTCTCACCATATTGATGTCTGCCTTATGTGTCACATTATTCCCATTTGAGGCTCCTAAACTCCCAATACATTTAGCTATTTCTGCTTGTATGATACTAGTTATATCCATCTGTTGTGATCCCCCTTCTATGTGATGCCTACCATCATATCTGTCTCCACTTCTAGAATTTGTATCATCTTCCTGCATATCATCCACATAATTCACTTGAAGCTTTCCTCTACTGTCTTTATACCTCTTATACCATTCAGGATAGCCATGGAGCTTAAAGCACTCATGCATCTCATGCCCACTTTCTTTACAATGATTGCATCTAAGCTTCCTTTTCTCTTCTTTACTGAGCCTTCTATCTCCTTGTGTACCTCTTTCTTGACTACTCCTATATCTGGGACCTTGATATCCTCCATCATTTCCTCCTTGTCTCTGCGCATACATAGCCATATGCCCCTTTCCATCCATAAAACCATCTTGTATTGATTTTTCATCCTCCACTTGGATAATCATAGAATATGCTTTATCCACTGATGGCAGTGGCTCCAACAATAATATTTGGCTTCTAGTATGCTCAAAACACTCATTTAAACCCAATAGAAACTGCACAAGCCTCCTATCCTCCTCTCTCTTATCCAAGACTGACCTAGCATGACATGTACAATCAACTGGAGGCAAAACCATATCCATCTCATCCCACAACACTGTTAAATTGTTGAAGTATTCCATCACAGTTTGATTTCCTTGTGTATACCCTCTTATTTCCTTTTCCAATTTAGCTATCTTAGGACCATTTGATCTATCAAACCTCCTAACCAATGCATCCCACAGTTTCTTCGTAGTATCATAATGAGAGAATGAATTAACCAATTCCTTCGAAATCGAGTTAGTTATCCAACTTGATACCATGTAATCTACTTTGACCCATTGTTTATAGTATTTCGAAGTAGATTCAGGTTCTCCTAGGGTTCCATCCAACAATTCCAGCTTAGATTTTGCTCCTAGAGCTCTCTTAATGGACCGACTCCAATTCAGAAAATTAGTACCTGTGAGATGAGCTGCAACCAACTGCATTCCTGGATGGTCTGCGCTGTGTAAATGAAGAATCTCTCTGATCTGCTTCTCTTCTGCATCCAGATCTTCTTCGCTTCCTCCTCCATCATCTGGATTTAGCCCCGAATCATATTGATTTCTCCTATGATTCCTCCCGTTTCCATACGAAGTCTCTCCGATTTCATCATTGAACAACGAGCTCCACTGTTGCGTACGATTACCTTTTCCCATATCTACACCGATCAACAAATCACTCCGATTAACAGATTAACCTTGCTCTGATACCATATAGAAATTACTAGAACTCATATGTGGAAATGTAAACAAATGAAAATCATAACAGTAGATATGAAAGTTGAGCTAAGAACGAATATACTATTTTATTCATTACTTCCATTCAATCCACTGCAAAAGTGTGTTTCTCCTATTTATAGCTATTACAATAAGCGTATGTATAAAACTTGAATAATCCTGGCCATTGATTACAACTAAAGATGAGCGACTGAGATCTCGCCAGCTGTCATGTAACGCGGATCGTGCTTCTTTTCTCCGCACATCAAATCCTCGCAGCTACAACTGCATCCAAATTCATTTTTGCCTGCATAAACATGCACATACGTCAACAGAAGAAAGGAATATACGTGTAACTTGATAAAGCAATAGTAGAATATAACAAGGTAAGCGAACTAATGCCAGTATTTCCAAATTAATTAAAGTGCTTTATCCTGTAAATTAAATATTATTAATATAATGCTAGTTTAATTAATGCGTATAAGAATAATTTTTTTTTTTTATCACACTTGAAATCCTCTATTCTATCTGATATGGATTGGTCAATATTTTATACAGTACTTTAGTACGTAGCAAGCTGCGCAAAAGGCACACGCCACGAATATCAGGAAGGAAGGAAATAATATATGGGACGTAGAAATTAAAACTGCAATATAAGAATAAGGAGGCGTTGGTAGCAACAGATGGAGCGATCAGCGAGCATGGCGAGAGACGAAGAATGGGTAGTGCAACTGAACATCACCGAGTTAGCCCGAGACTGGGTGACCAAAGTCAACACCCAACTCACCAAACTTCCACTCGCTCGTTCCGCCGACTCCAAACGCTGGAAGAACCAGTCAATCTACAGAAAGAGAAATGTTGTAAAATTTTGTGAATATTGCAATCTTTTGTAAAATGTTGTATATTTATTTTCAGACTTTCACTTTTAGTCGCAGTTTTATGTGATAGTTTCTTTTGTTATTTTCTTGCTTTGGTTAGTGAACTTTAGTAAAGGAGAACTTGATACTATGAAGGAGAAATTTTGCCCATTGCATGTGTCCTTATTTGGAGTAATGATAAAAAATAATAAATAAATAAATAAAATACTAAATCAGTTCTAGATTTATTAACATTATGATTTAGTAATAGAAATTTTCATTCCATTATTTGTGAATAAGAGCTAATAATAAGAGGAATTATAGTCTTTTGTCCCTTTAGTTATAAGGATACTAAATTTTGCCCACATTATAAGATAACACAAATCTTGTCTATTTTTTATGTAGTATGACAAATATACCCTTCTTCATGTGTATATATTCTCACTCTCTCTACCTTCTTAGGAATCATTCTATTTTTTTTCTCTCTCTACATCTTCTCTCTTCCTCTTCCCCTACGCATCTTCTCTCCTCTCTCTCTCTCTGCATCTCCTCTCTTCTCTCTCTGCATCTTTTCTCTTCTTCCTCTTCCTTCTCCTCAAGCTTCTCCATACTTCTCTCTCGTCGATGGAGAACACGACTTCGACGGTGGAGACGGCGACGGGCTAGGGTTTGGAGGTGGGCTAGGGTTCTGGGATCTCTAGGGTTTGAGGAAAAGAGAGAGGTTTGGTGGGTGGGTCTCTGCTGGTATGGAGGTGGGGCTGCTTCTGCTTCTGCTTGCTCCGCTTGTTTTGTTTTGGAGGTGATGATGTATTTGATTTCATATTTTAGGTATGAAGATGATGATATTTTTAGTTGAATTTTTTTTTTTTTTTTTGTTTAATTGGAGTGAGCCTTCTTCTTCTTCCTCTTCCCCCCCCCCCTCAATTATTCAAATGTGAGATGTAGGAATGAAGGAGAGAATGTCACTAGTTATAAAAGAGAGAATGATACATTTTTTTATTTATTTTTGTGTTAATAAAATTATTTTATATTTCTTGTTCTTCTTCTTCTTCTTCTTCTTCTTTTTGTGTGATTGTACTGCAATAAATTATAGAAATTTTAGGGTTTTAATGCTTGAATTAGGGTTTGATATGTTTTTTTATCGATTGACTGCTGCTATTTAGTAAGATTTTGAAGATTTCTTACGGTATCTAAAACGTTCAATAAGATATCGTATGTTTCTTACATTTCTCTACTTGTAGATGGTACAATTTCTTACGAAGTTATTTAGTATAACATATTCAAAGATAATTTGTTAGAAATTGTCAAATTCTTACCAAATCGTGGTCATGCATACAATTTTAATATCAAATACATTTGTCAAAATTTTCTTACCAAGTGAATTAGTAGAACATAAGAAATTGTCAAATTCTTACGAAACGAGTTGAAGAGAAGGTAAGAAATTGACAATTTCTTACGAAGTTACTTGGTATAACGTATTCAAAGACAATTTGTTAGAAATTGACAAATTCTTACCAAATCGTGGTCATGCATACAATTTTTTATCAAATACATTTGTCAAAATTTTCTTACCAAGTGATTAGTAGAACATAAGAAATTGTCAAATTCTTACGAAACGAGTTGAAGAGAAGGTAAGAAATTGACAATTTCTTACGAAGTTATTTGGTAGAACGTATTCAAAGATAATTTGTTAGAAATTGCCAAATTCTTACCAAATCGTGGTCATGCTTACATTTTTTTTTATCAAATACATTTGTCAAAATTTTCTTACGAAAATTTTCTTACCAAATACATTTGAAAAAAAATTGTAGCTACTAACAGTTCCTAAAAATAAAAAAAAACTTCCTTACAGAAAAGAGAACGAAAAAAGAAAAACAAAACGAAAAAAAAACACCAAAAAATGGGTATTTGAAAAATAACAGAACAAAAAAAAAATTGAAATAAAGAAAAGAAAAAAGAAAATAAAAAGTAAGAGAGATGCGTGTGTATGTGTCAGGAGATAAAAAAAAAAGAGGGGAGATATCAGCAAAAAGAAAGAGAAAAGAGAAAAAGGTGGAGAGAGAAAAGGGTGGAATTATTTTTGTTTTTTCTCTAGGGGTATTTCAGTCCAAATTTCAAAAGGGGACAAAATTTGTGGTGGTGTTATATTTTTGAGCAAATGTTAGTTTTTTATCCTCTAAATGGATATAATAGTTGTTGCCTCTAATAATAATATACTCCCACCACGTTCAAATAATTTAGAAAAACAAAAATAAATAATTTGTTTAAGGCCTCCGCCTCAGGTAAAGCCAGTTGGATTATTGGATATAGTCTGTACATAAAATAATAATTCATGTAATTATATTAATAAGTGTATTCCTTAAAAAAATATTACAATAGTAGTTTTAAATAAGTCCTATTCCTAGAAGGATTGGAAAACTCAACCGAGCCTATATATTAGATCCAATTGACGAGTTTCAAATCCAATTCTTTTCCTTTTTGTTTTTTAATTTCCTGTCAATTAGTAATATTAATATGGAGGATAACCGCAGGAGAGTAGTAGCATTGTTGAGACAAATACTGACCGGCAATGTTATTGTTTGTATCTTTGCATTGATAGTTGAGTTTATATTCTTCTCTGCATTAGGTATGTTGGAGTACCCGGGAAATTTTGTCGGAGCTTATATGTCGATGTGTTGTCTCTGCGTGTGTATGACCGTCAACGTGAATTGCCTCTTTGTGCTTCATCAAAATGGAGGTATAAATAAACTTCGTGACAAGATCAAAGGCAAACATAGCGACTTTCTTCGTAGATGCATATTGGGGTCGGATATGTTGAACTTCGTTTTGGATCATAGCTCCGCGGATGATCAGGTCTCGAGACTCACTTATTTAATTTCGAATTATTTTCGTGATTGTAGATAATTATAATATATTAACTAGTTTAGTGCCCGTCGAAATTCGACGGGACTCACTTATCGTGGAAAATAATAGTAGAATTATTTATTTTGAGAGTATAGCTTGTTATGTTAGGACCCATTCGAAAAAAATAAAATCAAACCGAATTAGAAAAAAATGAAGTTAAAAAAAAAAAGAAGATCAATGAGGTATGACATTTCTCGATTAATTTTACTCGTTTTTAATGTCAAGTAGCCCGTTGATCATTGTAATAGAAAAGTAGATTAGGTGAAGTCCCGTTTTTTGTATAGTTATACTCATTTTGAATGTTAAGCCGTCAAGTATATGTTGTAATATAGAAATAAATTGACGATTGCTAACATTTTTCATATCAAGTATTATGTTGGTTGAAAAAATAGGTCAATGAGATATTAGATACTTTCGCGTGGTTGTTCTTCGATATAATTGAAGGATGGAATGCCAAGCAACCCGTCATTTAAATATTGATTAAGGATAACTCCATCATATTTGAGTTTTCATATCGATTAAATAATTTTTTCAAAGATCGATTTAGCACCATCATACATATAAGCTTCTTCATCTGCCATCCCTACTCTACTAACAAATTATAAGTTGTAATGATATAATTTTCAGAAGTAAAAATATTTTGAGTTTTAAATATTTTTCGCCCTAGCACAACTTCAATTTTGAGGTGGCCCGTTGGCCATGAC
>CM038115.1:17524176-17584974 GCA_001642375.2 Mentha longifolia | reverse complement strand
TTTGTAATGTTAAAATTTATATTTAGGTTGAGAAAAAAAAAAAGAAAATTTTGGGCACAGTCGGCCGGTCAATCGGACGCCGGAAAACCGCCGTCCGGTCGTATATTCCGGTCGCCGGAAAAAAGCACTTTTCCGGCTATCCGAATGACCGGCCGGCTATGCCCGAAAATTTCTCTATTTTTTCTTAGTATGTATAATTAATCACATGTTTTTTTGTAATTTTATTAAGTCGTTAATTAATTTTTTTTTGAAAATAATTGATTATTATTTTATTTAAATTAATTCCCTTTTGTGATTTATTCGAATTTATTAGAAATGTGTAGTGTTTGTAATGTTAAAATTTATATTTAGGTTGAGAAAAAAAAAAGAAAATTTTGAGCATAGTCGGCCGGTCAATCGGACGCCGGAAAAACCGCCGTCCGGTCGTATATTCCGGTCGCCGGAAAAAGCACTTTCCGGCTATCCGAATGACCGGCCGGCTATGCCCGAAAATTTCTCTATTTTTTCTCAGTATGTATAATTAATCACATATTTTTTATAATTTTATTAAGTCGTTATTAATTTTTTTGAAAATAATTGATTATTATTTTATTTAAATTAATTAATTATGTAAATAATCGGTTGGTTAATTTAATTTTTTTTTTTACAGGATTCTCCGGCGCCATGGTACCGTAGAAGCAGTTTGATCAACCGGAGATTTGATGTCGGCAACTATTATAGGGTTAAAATCTTGGAAGATATAAAGTTGGCACTGAGCGAGACGTATCGAGGTGGTGAATTGGTCGATGAGTTTTAGTTGGGACCTTTCGGACATTTGCTCGATTGGGAGCCGGGGCAGAACAGTAAACCCCTGCTCCACTCCGTGTTATCTCGAGCTGTCGTGACGGAGGTGGGAATTTGGTTCCACATTAGGGGCCAGTACATAGAGTACACCGTTCAGGACCACGCTCTGATCACGGGGTTGAGATTTGGCCCTACTGATTTTGATCCCAGGATTCAGAGGGAGCCAAGAACATCCCGTTTTTTTCAAGACGTCTGTGGCGGCCATGGTCAGAAGGCGGCACTGTTGCACTCCCAGTTGGGAACACTCACGTCTGAGAATGATCCAGACGGGCAACTTCGATTGAAGTTGGCAAACTTATTGATGGCCAATTGTTTTATCCTCGGTCATGACGGGCAGGCTCCACCCCACCAGTGGTTGTGGGAGTTGATCGACGACACTGATGAGTTCAATTCTTTTCCTTGGGGTGCGTACTCCTACAAGACCTTGCAGTACTACTTGAGGACGTTTCAGGCGAGGTCTAGGAAGTATCACATTTATGGGCCGGTATGGGCACTTATGATCTGGGCTTACGAGGTGATGCCAGGGTTCGGTGAGCAATTTGCGGAGAGGGCTTCCACGACGGACGTCCCGAGGTGTCTGAGATGGAGATTCCGCAATACTTTCACCGGCGTGTCCGAGGCAGAGCTGTACGCGCCGTTCGATGATCCGGAAGAAGGTATTACTAGGATTGAGCCGGAAGATCAGGAGATTGAAGAAATTTACTACCAATCGGTACATGAACCGGGGGCCCTACTGGTGAAGTTTCACGTGCCGAAGACTTCATACATTGTGGACGAACGCCCTTGTATACATCGAGCTGATCCCATGTCCCAGCATGCCGTTGTAGATTCCTATGAGGGAAGTCAACGTAGACAGAGTTCCTGGTCTACAAAATTTGCCGGGAATCTAGCTGAGGAAGGTACATCTTCATCCCGGCAGCAACGTGGTTCTCAAAGCAGGAGTGGTGGACAGAGCATTCTCTTCCCGGGATGTCTAGGGAGGACTTGGTCAGTATTGTAGAGGACGTCACTCGTCGCGAAAACGAGCGCATTATGCAGACAATGAGGCAAGAGTATGAAGGAAGGGAAAAAAACCTCTTGACGAAGGTAAAGAAGTGGCTCGGTAAGGGAATCACGAAGGGCATTGACATCGTGAGCTGCGGGACTTCCTCTATGTCCATTCCAGTTCACTCGCCCCGACGTTCGAGCCCGCCCCTCAACGTTTTCTCAGCACGGGCATCGGATTATGTAGCCACTGCTGTTTCGACGAGCCCTGAAGCGACCGGGCCCCTCGAGTCTGTAGCTGCTCGAGCAGACACCTCTCTCCCTCTCTACACGGGTGCCTTCACTGACCCTTACATTGGCAAGAACCCTATCACTGTAGACCATTCGGCATTCACTTCAGTTTTGGAGCAGGTATAATAAATTAGAGTGTCGTCTTTCTTTCACATTTAGTTTCATTGAATTTCGTGTTTCGTGCATGCTTATTCGAATATTCATTTACCGTACAGGACACTCCATTCTTGCCGATGACTACCAGCGGGCCCTTTTCCACCTTCATTCCGCCGTTCGGGCAGGGTTATATACCGATTCCCGAAGATGCACATGAACCGCCGAGAAACTCTATGCCGGAGTTCTGGTCCAGCACGCCTGTTTTTTTGACTCCAATCCCGACAACCTCGACTGCCACTCACCCGAACATTACGATTCGTGAACAGCCGAGACGTGCTTCGTCGGTGGAGCTTGGGCAGGTATTTTTTTCAAAATTGATGTGAATATCTGATTTCATTGCAATCTATATCTATTGCTAAATTATACTCTAACATCGTATACTTTGGATTACCGTATTAGTATATTAAAATTTCCTCACATCTCATGTAGTCTACTACATCGAGGACTAGTGGATCAGAGAGGAAGAAAGCCCCTCCTAAAAAGTCAAAGCAAAGGAGGAGGGGTGCTTCAGGCGCTTCAGGGAAGTAGAAGTACATATTTGCCGCCCACAATGCCGGCTATGCCCCCTCAGGACGTGGTGAATGATTGGAAGGCATTTCTTGCTGACCGGACAGAAGGACTGGCAGTCAGCATTCCTGAAGCATCAGAAGATTGGACTGTTGCACATTTCGCTCAGATGTTAGATAAGAAGGGGCAGTGAGATATCTTCGTACGCAAAATTGAGCCTTAATTGAATTGTTCAATTAAATTTTAATTTAATTGTCGCACTAGTGGTTCTAACACTTATGTGTTCACTGCGCAGACTTTCGACCTTGCCCTAATGACCTTGCGCCAGAAAATTAAAAGTGGGACCGATGTTTATCCTCAATGGCGGGACGAAGGATTGGTCATATGCCCTACATTCGTCATCGTAATATTTTGAATTTTATATTTCATTTGATATATTTAACTGCCTCTCTACTTTCGCTGATTATTTATACTAATATGTAATCATTGTTCATGAATGTAGTTGGATCTTAAAGCGGACTGGCAGGCCTTGTTTGCAGAGGCACGAGAGGTCTTTGGTACTTCCGCTGAAGAGATGAGTAACCCTCATCATGGTCTTCACATTGCGAATTACATGCGAACCCACTGGAAACCGAACCCTCAATTGATTGGATTAGTATTGGGTACGTACAGAGGAATTGATTCTCCTAACTGGTGGTCTGCAAGATCGGTACGTCTTAGAAGCAAATCTCCGGATATTTCATTATGAGTTAATTTAGTTATCATGTGGTTATTAAATACTTAAAAAATATCAACTTATATTAATTACGTTGTTTCCATCACTATATAGATTGTCATTCCATGGGTTATTGAACGTGGCAACCGATATGTTGTTTGTTTTGTCCTCCCGGATCAGAAAAAAGTCATTGTTATGGATCCGGGGTATTGGGATCTCAACGCCCAAGAGCAGGGATATGTTCTAGACGAATTGGAGCCATTGAGATTCTTTTTGCCACTTTGGTTAGTTGGTGGGCTTTATTGGGCCTCGAATATTCATGGTTGGCGGGATAAGCCACAGTCCTTTGCGTTTGAATTTGCTCCGAGGGATCAAGTCATTACAAGTCGTCTGGAAAACAGCAACGGTCCAATCGCCATAATGAATATCGAGCACTGGATTAGTGGATGCCCTGATGTAACTAATGTGGACGATATGTTAGCCTTGTATAGAAAGATTGTTGCGTGCAGGATCTTCAGTCACCGCACGTAGTTGTAATCTAAATTCTTTGGTACGATATGAATTGGGTTCTTTTTCGAATTACAGTTTAATTTAATTTAATATATTACCCGCGAATTACTAATTTAATTTAATTTAATTTGATTTGATTCAATTTGATTCGATGTAATTTAATTTGATTTCATTTGATTTAATGTAATGTAAGACAATAAACTATATTAGCCGTGAATTTCACATGTTATTTAATTTAATTTGATTAAATTAAATTTATTTGATTTAATTTAATTTGATTGTAATTTAAATTAAATTAAATTAATTTATTGTAATTTAAAAAAGAAACTATATTAGCCGTTAATTTCATCTAATATAATGTAATTAATTTTGATAATTTATTTTAATTTAATTTAATTTAATTTGATGAGACAAGCTTTGACTTGATTAATATAATTTAAAACTAGGGAAAAGTAAACACTAAGGATTGCACAAAAAAAAACCATTTAAACTAAATTATTGATATATGCTAATCAGATATATTTGGGCAGTTAGGGCCGGTATGATCAGGAGCGTCGCAGTGCAGACATCTACGAGGTCTACGACCTCGACGGCCGCCTCGTTCAAGTCTGCCTCTGATTCTTCTTTCTTTTGGCCTCCCAGGTAGACGTCTCGGGATTGGTGGTTGGACGTCAACGTCCTTGATGGACCGCGGCACTATCCACAGATGTTTTTTCGGTACACTTCGAATTGGGACGCTGAAACAAGCCTCGTACGAGGCTCGTCTATAGAATATCGAGACGTAATCCACCACGTTCTCTCTATTCTTCCTGCAATTAGTAAAAAAAAAAGGGTTAAAATATTAATTCTGTACTTAAATATATTGCATTAAAATAATGCGATGTGAATTTCATTACTTGATTGCTGCCATCGCGTGAGCACAGGGGAGACAATCAAACTCCCACCGCCTGCATTGACACACGTGTTGCTGCAGGTCAACCATCACTTCCCGGTTAGACGTCTTCACTTTATAGTAAAGAGTATTGGCAATCCTTGTAGCCTTGTAGGTGTTTGCGTATTCCAATTGCACTGCCATTTTTCTCCGAGCCTCTTCTGTGATCGGGTGAGTATCATTCCTGCACTTTTCACGTCGCTCATTGAACCATTCTTCAATGATGAGCCTTACAGCATCTAGACAAGCAACAACCGACAGACGTCTCGCCCATAGGAGGCTATTGTTAAAAGATTCTACTGCGTTGGACGTCATGTTGCTGAATCGTCTTGCCTCGCACTGCGATCGGGACCACCTTGTTACTCCAACATCTATCAACTTGTTGTAAGCGAGCCTGCTAGTGCGCCGGATCCCCTGAAGGTAGGTCTGGAAATCATGGTCGTCGTACGTATACGCGGCATGTTGGAGCTGGTTGCCTACATTTTTGCCGTAGTGGGCGAGATTTTTGGCAAGATGGAAGTAACAGAACCCATGCTTAGTTGCGGGAAAGATCTCTTGGACAACATGTATGATAGACGCGTGCTGATCGGAGACGAACAATGTACCCGGACATGGACCATATGCTTCTCGGAGGCATGCCATGAACCAAGTCCATGATTCGTTATCCTCAGTCGGCCCTATTCCATACGCCAGTGGGAATAGTTGCTCGTTCGCATCCTTCGCCACAGCTACAAACATGAGCCCGTGGGTCTTCCTCTTGAGATGCGTGCCATCAACAACAATGACTGGACGAATATATCCATTTCGCCAAGCAAAACGCGTAGTGCCTAGAGCAACGAAGACTTGTTTGAACCGGCCATCCTGGCTAATCTCGTGCTGGGTGATCGTCTCCGGATTAGTGAGCCTCAGCATGTAAAGGTAACTGAGCAAATCGTTGAAGGAATCCTTGTGTTTGCCGTATACCATCTCGATGGCGGCATTCCGTCCCTTCAAGCACACATCGTAGTTAGCATCGATGCCGAACTCGGATTTGAGCTCGTTCTGAATAATACAGGGCTTTATTATTTCCGCATCACGGAGCAATCTTTTCGCAAAAATTGAACCGATCACCAACGCGTGGATCTTCCTCACATGAGTGGTATCTGTTAGACCTACCTCATCGCATGTGTGCTCCTCGTCAAATATGTTAACAGTCCAAGGCCCGCCTTCGCTAGTGAGATAAAGTCTGAAGGGGCAATCTCTGGATAATTTGCATACCATGACCATTCTTATCTTATCTGATTTAGCGACATAGTATTCTTTCCTCCTGTTCAAATGCCATAAACCCACTGCGATCCAGATTTCATCCTTGGAGAAGAAAACTGAGGTCCTCGACAGCTCATCAACATTCAAGAGATCATCGTGATACACTAGTGAATCACGGGGCCGGGCAGGGACTATCGGGACAAGCCAATTACTCATGTGCTCTGTGTCCGAATCATACTCCTCTTCACCCTGACCAGGATTTGGGAACATCATCCCAAGGAGTTTCTGCATACCCCCTTCCTCCTGTATCCAAGCGGTCCACTCCGCGAATAAAGCCCTGTTCAGCTGCCTACCTTCATGGTATAGATTGGTCTCGCCCTCGCTCTCCGAGGTCTCCGAATCCTGTTCAGGTTCCGGGATGTAATCTTCATCATGTATTTGCTCTTCATCGTGCTCGACCTCTTCATTGAGGTCTGGAATGTTACCTATTTCTGGGACGTTGCTGCTTTGGCCGAGATACTCGTCCCCTACCCAGTTGCTAGAAGCAACAGCCCTCCCGACTTCATCCAAGTATGCCCGCCAATCGTCGGTGCCCTGGCTGAAAAAATCATTTGACCCACCGTACGCCTGCGACTGATCGAATGTAGGGACACATGGAGAGGATGTCTCGACGTATGCAGATGATGCCCCGGCATGTAAAGAGGATGCTCCGTCTTTCGTCTTCACGAATATTGTTGGTATAAAACCATTGCATAATTCTTGTAATGTATTGTCACTCGTCAAACGTGAAATCGCATTACGTCCGCGGTTGCTCTTCCTTATATAAAAAAGATCAAAATCGGAGTCCGCCGGGTTGCAATAATGAGATATGAGGTATCTCAAGTTGTAAATTGTTATCCCATAAGATACTGATAATGGGATATTGACCTCATCGCCGCCTTGATAACTAGAATCATCCCAGATACCCCTGTATTTAACATTGACGTAGATTTCAGCCATCTGTAGTCAAATAATTACAACTTAATTAATAAAAATTACAAATAAATATAAAATCAATAAATTAAACACATAAATATATACTATTTCCGTTAGGAACATCACATGTATATACTGATTTAATCCATCACATAAGAGAATTAATTTAAACAAAATAATAATCAATTAATTTCGAACAAAAACTAATAAACGAAATAATAAAATTACAAAATACATGTGATTAATTATCCATACTAAGAAAAAAAAAGAGAAATTTTTGGGCATAGCCGGCCGGTCCATCCCGTGACCGAAAAAGTGATTTTTCCGGCGACCGGAATACGTGACCGGACGGCGGTTTCCCGGCATCCGATTGACCGGCCGGCTATGCCCAAAATTTTCTTTTATTTTCCTCAACATAAATATAAATTTTAAACACTACAAGAAAAACTACATTTAGTGACGACAATATGAGTGACGGTCATATTTTTGTCACTACAAGCACACATATAGTGACAATATTTGTACTTGTCACAAAAGATGTAATAGTAACAAAATCTATTGTTGCCAATGATTATCGTCACTATATGTTAGTAACGATTATTTCTCTGTCACTATAAACACACATATAGAGACGATATTGCATTTTGTCACAAAAAGTTACAGTAGTCACAACTTTTATTGTTGCCGATGATTATCGTCACTATATGTTAGTGACAATAGCATTTTCGTCACTACAAATGAACATACAGTGTCAAGATTTACTCTTGTCACAAATGATGTATTAGTCACAAGTTTTCATGTTGACTGTATGGAATCGGGCTTGAAGAATCAAGGAGGGGTTTCGACAATATTCACATCAAAGTTCATCAAATTCAACGTAGAACACAATTATGAAGGAACCGGTACATGTATGATCGTATCTCCTACTGACCGATTCTGTACCGACACATACTCAGCTCGAATCATCACCTACCATATCTATTTATGCTCATATCATCAAAGGATAAAGGATTGTACCAATTGAAGTTGAAAAAATCGGGTTCTACGTTGATGGTGTTGGAACCGGAGCTTGCTTGAGCTATTTGCAGCTGGAAACATACTCCATATTCGTGATCTACAGCCCGGAGATATAGGGGTACCAAGTTTGGTGGTGAGCGGAAGAAGAGGATCACCTCTTTACTTGGAGAGAGAAAAGTGGTGTGGGTCATGGAGAAGAAGTGAGGGTGGGTGTGGATTCATTTAATCTTGTCTGAGTGATGGTGCAATCCGACGACCAATGAGCTTGCTTTCAGTCTCAACAAGAACTAGATCATTCCGACCTACCTGCAATGATAACATAAAAGTTTTAAAGTCAATGCTAATGATAAAAGAAATCAATAACGTAAATACATACATCATTGGAGAGATGAGCACTGAGATTTTTTTTGCAACGAGGACAACACCCTAGCGCTACTCAGAACTTACTTCGGCCGTGTCTCCCTTCGACCAAGAAGACGTGGGAACTCCTTTAGCTCGCAGCAGCTGTGGCTGATAAGCCGGAAGTGCTACTCAAGTCTGCAACGAGGACAAGAGCCCACCGGAGGACCTGCAACAGGAATCCAATGACAGCAACAATCCAACACTTATATTTTCACGAGCCGCCAACATAATTTTTTTTTTCAATACGAAACACTAGAAAATCCATAATTAAAATATTTAGTAGGATTACGAAACATGCCATAAGGATATTATAAAGTCAATACTTTAAAAATTAATAAACGAGAAACATGTCGATAAAGAAAATGGATCAAAAATCAAAATCATCATAAGATTCATCCATTCTATCTTCATCATCATCATCGTCTTCTTGCTCTTCCTCTTCCTCTTCCTCTTCCTCTTCCTCTTCATCTTCATCTTCGTCTTCATCTTCATCTTCATCTTCATCTTCATTTGGATCTTCTCTTCTTGATGATGCTGAAGTTGAATCAACAAGTAATGATGGAATTTCATTTCTAGACCATTCGATGAAATCACTGGGAAGTTGAAATATGTCATCCGTGAAGTGTGATTCATTCTGCTGTCTAGACTCGTTAATAATTATAAACTCGCCCTCTTTATTTTCTACCACATTCCACAAACCGCGAGCTTGAGCATGGATAACAACTTTCCAGTCGTTGCCTAATTTCATGTCATTAACATAATATACTTGTTCTGCTTGAGTAGCCAACACAAACGGTTCACTAGTCTTCCACGGTTTTGACATATTTACACTAGTATAATGGAATTTGTCTTTCTGCACTGATCTACCTTCATACCAATCACACTTGAACAACATCACTTGATGATCCCCCAAATAATTCAGCTGAACTATATCTACCAACACGCCATAGTAATAATGGGTTCCAGATACCTCGTCAGCTTTCACAACCACACCATAGTTTTGGGTTTTCTTATCTGCATCATGACGCTTTGTGTGAAATCGCAACCCATTCACAGTGCAACCATTATAATGAATTACTCTTTGATCAGGCCCGTATGCTAAGTATATTAGATCCGGATGAAGTTGGCCTTCAGCCTCCGCCGATATAATCTATCAGAGAATCAAAATTTTATAAAAATTAATATCGTCAACATAAAAAATGTTTAATGAATAAACAATAACTTAGTTAAAAGAAAAAATGTATATGAGAACATTAGTTTAATATAACAAACAAATTATCAATACACAACATTAGTTTTTATTTATTTTTTATTTTTCAAGAATGTCTAATTACTTTAATTTTCCCTTCATACTGCAAAAACGATTTTCTTATCATTTTAATGTATTTATTCTTATCATGTGGGATCTTTATTTAGCTGGAAAAAACAATAGTAATTAATTATGTCTGGTTGGAAAATTAATAGAATAATTATACGAAATTAATTTTTTTTAAACGTTTTGAGTATCCCGTAAAATAAAAAAAAAAATTAAATTATACTATTAGGTAAAATAAAAACTTACCCTTTTCTCATACCATTTGGCAAAAGAAGCCTCGTGCTCTTTTTCCACATTGGCACATCCATTCTGTGTTAACATGTCTTTATGCTCGCTAAAAATATTGGAAAATAAATAGTTTCAATCAAGTGTGAAACAAATAGTAATACAAATTTTATTCTAAAACTTTGTTCAATAAGAAACAAAAAATAATATTAGCAAAGTACCTCATATATTCCAGTACTTCGTCGCAATTCTTCAGAACATAAGAGTGCATCTGTTTTATGGAAGTGGCATCAGCAGTCACATAATTACCCGCAGTTGTTAGGGGACGAGCGTTCTCTGAGAAAACAAACAAGTTATTTTGCTGTGTGTCTTTTTGCCTGTCATAGTTACGTTCTACTTTGTTGAATTGAGTTTCAATATCATTCATATACATAGAGCAAAACGTCATGCATTCTTGAGCAATATAGCCTTCTGCCATAGATCCTTCCGGATGTGCTTTGTTAGTAACATACTGTTTTAATCTATATAAGTACCTACAAAAAAATGCATGTAAAATATGTGAGATATCGTATTTGAATGAAAACAAGAAAAAGAAAAAGGATATCTAACCTCTCGATAGGATACATCCATCGATACTGAACAGGCCCTCCCAAGACAGCTTCTCGAACAAGATGAACTGGTAGATGCATCATGATATCAAAAAATGACGGTGGAAAAATTCGTTCCAACTTGCACAAGGTCAGACCAATTTGACTATCCATACGTTCCAAGTCCGATCCTTTCAAACGTGTTGAACAAATTTGTCTAAAAAAATAACTAATCTCATGCAAAGCTTCACATACATTATCATTTAACAATCCACGCACCGAAATTGGCAACAATTGCTGTAAAATGATATGGCAATCATGAGTTTTCAATCCTGAAATGTGACATGTCGTAGAGTTAACACGTTTAGACAAACTTGAAGCATATGCATCCGGATACTTCACCGAGGCTAAGAAATCACACATTTGTCTCTTTTCAAGCTTACTCATCGTATGGCACGCTGGAGGCATCAAAAAATGATTTCCACTCAACTTTGGATGCAATTGATGCCTTATACCCATTTCTTGCAAATCAAGTCGGGCATTAATGTTATCCTTCGTTTTACCATTGATGTCTAACAACGTACCTAGAATGTTGTCGCACACATTTTTCTCAATGTGCATAACATCTAAGTTATGTCGTAAGTTCAGAATTTTCCAATATGGCAATTCGAAGAAAATACTGTGCTTCGTCCAATTCAAATCCACATCACGCTTTCTCTTCTTTTGCTGTGATCGAACCTTTCCGAATGCATTTGGCTGAACATTACGTAATTGCTCTAAGATATCTTCTCCGGTTAAAGGAATTGGTTTAGCCCTATGTTCCCTTTTTCCGTCAAAAGATATCCTATTATCACGCCATTTATGATCATCAGACAAGAAACGACGATGGCACATATAACACACTTTTTTCCCATTAGGTAACCAATCGCTGCAGGTGTCTTTATTACAAACCGGACATGCTAGATAGCCTTTTGTACTCCATCCAGATAGATTTCCATATGCTGGGAAATCATTTATAGTCCACAACAGTGCTGCACGCAAGTTGAACGTAGCATCGGTAGAGGCATCATATGTTTCAATACCATGTTCCCACAACTCCTTTAATTCGTCAACTAGTGGTGCAAGAAAGACATCAATGTCATTTCCTGGAGATTTTGGACCTGGAATAAGCATCGACAGAATGAAGAAAGGGGCTTTCAAACACTTCCAAGGGGGAAGGTTGTATGGCAAAAGTATCACGGGCCATGTGCTATGTGTCAAACCCATGTTTGAGAATGGATTAAAACCATCACTTGCTAAACCAAGTCTAACATTACGCGGATCTTGTCCGAATGTTTCATACTTATTGTCGAAGTCCTTCCATTCTTGGGCATCAGCAGGATGTCTTAGATCTCCATCCTCTTTGCGTTTTTCCTTGTGCCATCTCATATCTTGTGCAGTCTTTTTGAACATAAACAACTTCTGCAATCTAGGCTTCAATGGAAAGTATCGTAAAATTTTTTGAGCAACCCTTTTACGATTGTTTCCATCATCTTTATTCTTATCAACCTCAGAAAATTTATAGCGAGGTGCTAAACAATGTGGACACTCTTCAGCCTTTTCATACTTCTTCCTGAATAAGATGCAATCATTTACACAAGCATGAATCTTCTCATAATCCAATCCAAGACCTCGAATCATCTTTTTAACTTCGTAGTATGAGCTAGGGAGTGAATCACCATCAGGTAGTGCCTTCTTTAACACTTGTAGCAACATGTTAAATGATTTGTTGCTCCACTTACTGATAACTTTTATATGCATCAACGTGACAACAAATGATAGCTTGCTGAAGTTTTTACAACCCGGATATAACTCTTGATCAGCATCTCTTAATAATCTCATAAATATTTCAGACTCCCACCTACCTGAATTCTCGTTGCTTGTAGAGCCTTCGGAGGAAACATTTATACTGGTTGGAGCAAGTAAATCTTCTAACATAGCTTCAGTATCAAGAAAACTATCTCCACCCCTTCCAATATGATCATTAGAAATCATATCATTATCAGACTCATCAAACTCTTCGCCATGAAACGTCCATATGACATAATCTTTAGCAAAACCGTATTGAAATAAATCAGCTTCAACGTCAACTCGAGTTTGGTAGTAAACATTATTGCAATTTCTGCAAGGGCACTTGATAGTCTCTCTTTCATTTTTTGAAGAATACGCAAAACTCAAAAATTGTTCAACTCCTTCAGCATATTTAGGGAGCTTTCTATCGTCCAGCATAATCCAAGCTTTATCCATTTCAAATTCTACACCTTTCATCAATTACAATAACAATACAAGTACGAAATAAGTGAAATTATGAACAAATCAAATGTCACAATCATGTAATTTGAAATAGAATGTAAATGTGATATGGATTAACTTGACACATATAATATCAACTCTTACCACAATTCACAACAGTCCAAGTTCAGTGAACAGATTTCGGAACGTGGCGATAGAGATAGAATGTTCACGCAGTATTTGAAGGCATGGGAGTAGCGACCATGAATTATATGTTTGTCGTTGTACGATGCGAATCTATTCGGTAAAATCGACTATTCGGTAAAATCGACTGCACAGATCAATGTTAGGGTCGTAATATGTGGATACAGAGATAATATTTTGTACCCGTCTCAAGCGAAAAAGAAGAAGATGAGGAAATTAAAAAATACTTGTTTTTTTCATTTTTACTTAAGGATATATTTGACTTCAAAGAAATGATGATTATTGCGAAATATCTGTAGATAAGTTGCAGATTATCAATCAAAAAATACCTTTTATTTTATTTATTTATTTAGTAGACAAGATTATATCAAACTTTTATGCCATATCTTTTACTTAACACGTGTATAATTTTGGAAAAACTTAAGATTGTATCATGTATGTTATTAGTGTATGTTATCATTGTATCAGTACTTATCACAAAATGTATATTTTTTTTAAATCAATATGTATTGCTTATGTTTGTTGTGAATTTTTTTAAATTAGTTTTAATAACTTAGTGATTTCAGTCTTTGATTTTAAGAAAATATTTTAATGTTTCCTTTTAAGTTTTTTCATTATTCGAGTATTCAATTCGGATTCGGTAATTAATATTCGCATAATATTCGCAAAATATTTGGATTTTCATATTCACATCATATTCGATTCAAATTCGAGTTCGTAAATTATTTAACGAATACAAATCGAATACCGAATACTGAGATATTCGATTCGATTCGATTCATTTGCAACCCTATTCCATCGTGATGCCGCTAAAATAGAGGACTTTAAAATTTAATATCACTTTTATTGACCAACGACCAAGAATTCGTATCATAATTTTATATAAATGACATAACTACAATTTTTTAAACAAGGGATTGAAATATATTTTATTAAGGAAGATAAATTTAAATGAAGTAGAAGATAACAACTCACACAATTTGAAGGGAATGAAATTAGACACGAAAATTGTGTTCGACCCGACCACTACTTTTTCATTAGCTCCACATACCTTGGTAGAAGTATTTTATACATTTCCATTGCAACATCTTCTCCATCTTCATCATTCATGGTGATTGGCTTTTTTTCCCTTTTAATCGCAGCCCGACGTTTGGAAGGTGTTGACAGAACATCGTCTTCAACTTCAGAGTCGGAAACATACAAGTTCACATTGTCTGCTTGGTTGCCTTCATCATTCATTGGCATAAGCTTTTTTTCAAGCTTCATTGGACCCCGGTGAATTGAAGGTTTTGAATGAAAATTGTCTTCAACGTCAGAGTCAGACACGTAACCCCTTCTAGAGTTTGCGGCATCACGAAGTTTCAAAGCCATAATTTCAGCTCTTCCTAAGGATGCTTTTGCTTCCTGAAGAGCTTTGACAGCCTCTTGAAATAGAAATTCATCCGATGTAAATTCGTCCTTTTTGTTTGTATCCATGTTTTATTAGAGCTAAAATTTACATACATAAACAACATATAAACGCCATTTTCATTAAATAGAGCTAAGTAACCATAAGTAATTTTAGGCTTTAATTAATACCTGTAGATATAAGTGAAGCGATCGAAGAAGCTAAAGCCGAATAGTTCGTTTCTGAAAGTTCTTTTTATGAGTTGCATTAGCAGACAATGAAATATATATGCATATATACATGTGAACAACAGTACCGTGGTTATCACAAAATGGTAACAACATTGCTAATATGGAGATTGACTAAATCTTTTAGCTGAGTTTGTTTTCATGTTCCATCCTTCTATTTCTCGTTTAACAATGTTAACAATAAGTATGCATATGAAATCTAATAATGTGGAACAAATTTCAATAAATATACTTATATTTAAATTCACATTTTGCTATTAAATTAATTTTGTTGTCTAATACCTCGCATAATTAATGACATAGTGATGCGGCACGATTTATGCAATGTCTTGATCATCCGAAGAATTCGCGCAAGTGTCAGAATTTGGCAAAATCCTAGTATTTTTCGGGTGGAAACGACGTTCTGAGCAAAACTCATGCCTTTGCCATGAGCTGTGACGGATTTCGGCCAAATTCCATCATTTAGGGGGTCAAAATTACAATTTTATAGTTTTTTCGGGTTATTTCGTATTTTTGGATTTTTGTTTGGGGTCCTTTTGTTATTTCTTGTTTTTCGGTGATTAGGGTTTCGTATTTAAGCATTGTTGGTCGATGGTGGACGACATTATTGAATATTATTGAATCTGAGATTCATCTCTCTCGTGTTTTACGAGTTTTCTTCCTGTCACGCATTTACGCTGCATCACATAGATCAAAACGAAACTTGTCTCTTTATAAATGAGATTTTTTTGTAAAAGAAATGAGATCCTTTATTATATAATTTGGAAAAAATTTCATATTGTAAAAGAGGTGTTGAATTGCATTTAAATGCTTCATATCATTTTTCACTTTTTACAAAAAGTTCATTTTTACTTTAATTTTTTTTCAACTATATATACATTTAGGTAATATTTGATATAAATGATTAACAATTATTATTTTGAATGTTAATGTAATGGGTAATTTTTTTTCTTTTAAAAAATACACGAGGCCAACAAAAGGAAACACAAAATTGCAGCCCATTACTATTATTCCCTCCATCTATTTTCCATTGTGAATTGATGAAATACAATTAAAACAAACAAATAAAAGAAAAAGATACATAAAATAGAACGTGATTCCCCCACATCAGAGAAAATAGAAAAAACTGCCGCCAACTCCCTCACACCCATGAACTAAAGAGCGAACTCTCTCAGTACAAGCAAAGAAGACCTGAAAGAAAATAATGTGATTCGGCCTTTCTTCTTCCCTCAGATCGACGAAAAGCCAAAGAATTTTAGGTATGTACATATGTTATCAGTTGGAGGTGTGTTGGTCGATCGAGCATACTCGATTCTTATATTCTTATATATTTTTTTTTTTCTTGTTCAGTAGTATGAATTGTCTATGCTTTCAATGAAATATATTCAGATGCCATTTTGCTTAAAATAGTTTAGGTAGTTGTGTAATCGGTAGGGAGAATGTTCTAATCAGGAATGGTAGAATCATTAGGGTGAGGTGAGCCAAGCTGTTCGACGAACGTCTTATATTTTATTGTTTTTTTTATATCAATTCTTATATTTTACTATTCGAATCAATTCTTATATTTTATTGTTTTTTTTTGTTCAGTAGTGTGAATTGTCTCTTCTTTCGAATACATATGTTCAGATGCTATTTTGCTGAGAATAGTGTAGTTAGTTTAGTAATCGGCAGAGAGAATGTTCTAATCAGGAATGGTAGAATCATTAGGGGGTGAAACCAACTGTTCGACGAAATGTCACAATAGTAATACGTCACAAAATAAGGATTTTTAGTGACAAGATCGTCCGTCACTGTAAGAAAAATTATAGTGACGACACTATTAATGTTGTGGCTATAACTTTTTGTGAGGGGACTTATAACGACAAACACAAAAGTTGTCACTAACTAGTTTTAGTGACGATTTAGCCACGTACAGTGACAAAAACTGCCGTCACTGAACGCAGTTTTTCTTGTAGTGAAAGTTACAAAAACTACAAATTTATAATAATTTCGAATTAAATGAAGATGTGATATATGCCCCCTTTTAAATTTGAATGTGATAAATGCCCTCTTTCTTATTATATTGAAGTGGACCCTAAAATTTATACTAATAATTCATCAAGTACTAAACATAAATTTAATCACTTAAATACATAGATTAATAAAAATTTAAGCATACAATTAAACCTAAAAAATAATTCTAAACAACATACTTTTTCCACCGCCGGCGTAGGGCTGCCGGAATTTCCCCACCGCCGGCAACCTTCTTTCTTGAAGAAGGTTGCCGGCGGTGGGGAAATTCCGGCAGCCCTACGCCGGCGGTGGAAAAAGTATGTTGTTTAGAATTATTTTTTATGTCCATACATGTATTTATTCAAATTAAACAACAAAATTTCATAAATCAAGAGAATTATTAAATTAGTTAAATTTAAACTAATAATTCATCAAGTACTAAACATAAATTTAATCACTTAAATACATAGATTAATAAAAAATTAAGCATACAGTAAACCTAAAAAATAATTCTAAACAACATACTTTTTCCACCGCCGGCGTAGGGCTGCCGGAATTTCCCCACCGCCGGCAACCTTCTGCTGGAAGAAGATTGCCGGCGGTGGGGAAATTCTGGCAGCCCTACGCCGGCGGTGGAAAAAGTATGTTGTTTAGAATTATTTTTTATGTCCATACATGTATTTATTCAAATTAAACAACAAAATTTCATAAATCAAGAGAATTATTAAATTAGTTAAATTTAAACTAATAATTCATCAAGTACTAAATATAAATTTAATCACTTAAATACATAGATTAATAAAAATTTAAGCATACAGTTAAACCTAAAAAATAACTCTAAACAAGGGCATAAAAAATTATACTTTAAAAGGGGTGTGTGTAATAAAAATTATACTTTATATATTAAAATAATAAAAGGGGTATAAATCACATATGTTTTTAAAAGGGGGGTATAAATGACATGCTAGTTTAAAAAAAGGGTATTTTAAAATATTAAACAAAATAATAATCAATTAATTTCAAACAAAAATTAATAAACGAAATACTAAAATTACAAAATACATGTGATTAATTATCCATACTTAGAAAAAAAAGAGAAATTTTTGGGCATAGCTGGCCGGTCCATCCCGTGGCCGGAAAAGTGATTTCTCCGGCGACCGGAATACGTGACCGGACGGCGGTTTTCCGGCATCCGATTGACCGGCCGGCTATGCCCAAAATTTCTTTTATTTTCGTCAACATAAATATAAATTTCAAAGTTACAAACACTACACATTTCTAATAATTTCGAATTAAATCACATAAGAGAATTAATTTAAACAAAATAATAATCAATTAATTTCAAACAAAAATTAATAAACGAAATAATAAAATTACAAAATACATGTGATTAATTATCCATACTTAGAAAAAAAAAGAGAAATTTTTGGGCATAGCCGGCCGGTCCATCCCGTGGCCGGAAAAGTGATTTCTCCGGCGACCGGAATACGTCACCGGACGGCGGTTTTCCGGCGTCCGATTGACCGGCCGGCTATGCCCAAAATTTTCTTTTATTTTCCTCAACATAAATGTAAATTTTAAAGTTACAAAAACTACAAATTTATAATAATTTTGAATTAAATCACATAAGGGAATTAATTTTCAAAATAAATCAATTAATAAATCAAAATAATAATCAATTAATTTTCAAAATAATTCTATATACTGATTCCTAGACATGTAATTTCATTTTCATAAATATGACATGTTATGAAAATTCAATTAAATTCCAAAATAAATATATAATCTACTTGCTAAACATATAAATTCGATATTAAACGATTACCTATATTGTTGGATAATTCGGAAACGCGATGAAGCAATGTGGTTTACTTCCTCTTCCTCTTCCTCTTCTTCCTCTTCCTCAGCTCAGCTTTGTTTACTTCTTCTCAGAACAATTTTTTGGTGAATTGGTCTTTTTTTTTTCTGAATTCTATTTGCAATTTTGCGTTGTATGAGTTGTTGTATATATTCAGTTTTCGGTGTGGTTGGCATAGGATACCAATACTGTTTCGTCTGTGATATCAGAGATGAATTATTTGTACCAAAAAAACAGTCAAATCGTGCCCATTCACGCATGCATGCATAAAGCAATAAATTTAATAGTAATACTGTTCATAATGGTAATTATAACAAGAAGAAGAAAAAAAATTGTGAGCCGTCACCTCTCACATTCATCATTCACCCATAATTGAATTGTGGTGGTAGTTTTTAAACATAAAATGTGGGACCCATAACACATTAAAATAATTGAAAGGGTAGTTTTTACATTACTTCATTTAAAAGGGTAATTTTTACATAATAATTTTTAAAGAGGTAATTTTAAATATTCTGAGCTTTTAGAATGCAAGCGAGTAGAGTTGCCAATAAATCCGGCTAGCCTTACCAACGCGGCAGGCTTTTAGAAAAATTTCGGGCCAATCTAGAATTCTTTAAATTGTAAAATAATTGGATCGGAGCTTGTCCATAATATATAGGGTAATTTGGCAAACATATCCTAGGATGATCTAACGAACCATACTGGGATCCAAGATTTTAGTCCGAGCCGGCCCATCCGAAATGATCAAAAGCCCATAATCAACACAATTAGTCTATTTTACACTACTAAGCTCATGTTTGATTCAAGTTTTTTTTTGTATAGAAAGGGAATCAAGTAATTGATTCCATTACATTTTGTTTGGTTTGGGTAATAGATTATCCATTTCCCTTAATTGGGGGTAACCCAATCCATTACATTGTTACCCCTCAAGAAGGAGGGGAAACAAGGAGAAATGGAACCCCCTCACAAGTGACTCACTTTCTACTATTGAACCAAACACTCAATAAAAGTAACCCTTATTGTTTCCATTCCCTTACATGACTTGATTCCATTCCCTTTCCGTTTCCCAACTTGAACCAAACGTGTTTGGTTCAATAGTAGAAAGTGAGTCACTTGTGAGGGGGTTCCATTTCTCCTTGTTTCCCCCCTCCTTCTTGAGGAGTAACAATGTAATGGATTGGGTTATCCCCAACTAAGGGAAATGGATAATCTATTACTCAAACCAAACAAAATGTAATGGAATCAATTACTTGATTCCCTTTCCATACCCAAAAAAACTTGAACCAAACATAGGCTAAATGTATTCTCGGGTTGGATTGGGCTTTAATATTTTCAGGTCCATACAATTTCGGCCTCATATACACGACTTGATTTTTACCATATGGACTTGTATGTGCTGGTCTGGTCTTTTGCATTACTATTATTTAATCTAAGGGGATTTTATTCTTAGCCCCTGAATTTCTCTTCATAGCCATGATATTAAAATAAATAAAATTATTTTTCAATAATCCAATTATACCCGGAGCTATTGACTATCTTTTAAAAAATTTAGCCCCCAACTCTTTGCCTCGATTCTTCCTCCACTGCCTGAGCCTCTCTCTCTCTATGCTCATTTACTTATGTTGTTGCCTGCAGAGGCGAGTTTCTCCTTCGCCGGTTATAACCGAATCCAACCCACTCTTTCAATTCAATCCAGACGAAGAGAAGCACTACGGCGACGGTGTTGTCCCACCGGAATTGTCTTCTACACCGCCGACCTATCCAACAAAGGGTGGATCTTATTTGTATGTGATATTTTGAGAATCTATAATTTTTGGGACTTCGCATTTTCTACTTTTTTCTTGTCAATCAAAGACGAAACTCTAAATCTTTAGTGCTAATTAATTTTGAGAAATATTTTTATCGATATACAGTATTACAGTTGGTGTGGAATTTGAAAGGGGCAAAGTAGTAGTAATTGCTTTGATGAATTGTTATGAAATGACGATTGATTTATTGATCACGATAATTATAATATCATTTGTTTGTTAAAGGCATTTGATGAAGATTTTGAAGAAAAAGGAATTACCCTTGCGAAGAAACGAAACTTGAATCCATATCAAGTTCTTCAAATCTGCAGAGGCTATACACTTTTGCTAAAACCCCAGCATATTTTTATTCTACAGAGGGTGGGGGCTACGGGGCTACGGCAAGAAACCGAATTTGGTATTCAGGGATAAAATGTTAAATTCATGAGTTATTTTATTTTATTTTTTAATAGGGGGCTATAAAGAGAAAAATTGGGACTATGTTTAAAATTACCCATAATCTAATTTTAAAAAGTATAAGGGTAAGAAAATTATAATATAAAAATGATTGGGCCGCCCGAGGCCATTGGGCTTTTGAATATTTTGGGCCAGGCCGGGCCAGTCTAAGATTCTAAAATTCCAACCGCCTCGAATTTTATAGCTCAAACCTGCCCAAACTATGGGCGGGGGGGTCAAATTTTACAACTCTATAGCGGCTTGATATTCAAAACATATAAAAATAAATGAGAACCTTCTTTTTTTTAACATTATTCAATGCCAACATTCTTCTAAAGAATCGTTTTTATACTATCATTTTGAAATAAATAAATACAATGTTATTTTTTATATTTTATTTAAAATTAACATAAAGTGATTCCCGTCGAATTTTGACGGACACTAAACTAGTTTAATTAATTAGAGTTGTATGATTTCTTTCTTGCAATCGAAGGTGGATATAGGCCTTTTAAATTTAATATTAAGTGCTAAAGAAGCATCTTATAAAGTTCCCGATAACCTCAATATTTTGGTGGAAAATAGATCAACTCAACCAACTTTATTGATCCTTTCCAGCTTGCATATTTACGATTAAATAAAACAGTAATACCAAAAAAAGATGAAGCAATTGTGAGTGGATGATAATATATGATAGATAAACAAATGTAAAAGAGATGTTTTTGGAGTTTCATTTCCCTAAAGTAGCTATACGTACCGATTCCCGCACCAGCACTTTATGAACTAGTTTAATACTATAAAGCAAATGAAGATTAAGATTAAGATGTGGGAAATCAAAAACCATACGCTAGGAATACGTACAATTAATGTTGAGTTTCGATGACAGGTCTTAATCAATTATCCGGTTGTGGCGCATATAAATACGCATTAATTAGGTATGGAATGCATGCATAAGAAGAAACAGTATGGGAGGCGAAGAATGCATAATCCACGTGAAGGAAGAAATATTGGAGGGGGGAGAAAGTTCAGTAAAGTGGTTGAGGCAGATGGACAATGAGGTGAAGGAGCTGGGGCGGAGCCGTTCCGAGGAGTCGAGGCGGTGGGTAGCCGCTTCGATTTATCAGGTTCCTCGGAACCTGAAGAAGCCGTACAGCGACTCGTACCGTCCGCAGGTGGTGTCGATCGGGCCGTACCACCACGGCGATCCGCAGCTGGTGGGGATGGAGGTGCACAAGCGCCGCGCTCTCCTCAGCTTCCTGGAAAGGACGCGTAAGTCCCTCGCCTGCTACGTGAAGGCATTGGCCCCCGCGGTGCAGGATCTGAAGAACGCCTACCCCCATTACATGGACCCACAGACCGACGACGACACCTTCCTCCATATGATGATCCTCGACGGCTGCTTTATTTTGGAGCTGATGCGTACCACCGCCAAGCTTAAGCTTAAGCAGGTGGGGGCCACGCCGCCCTATGCACCCAATGATCCCATCTTCAGCAAACACGGCGGCCTCTACCTACGACCCCTCTCAAGCGCGACATGCTCATGCTCGAGAACCAAATTCCTTTGCTTGTTCTCATCAAACTGAAGGAAGCGGAAGCGTAAAGATGAGGAGTTGGAATGGTGAGATATATATCGATTTTCCCAACACCTATGATTAAATTTGTGTTAATGCCCTTAGTTAATCAAGAATTAATTGATATGTTGTATATATTTTCAAGAATCTGCAGCAAGACGACCTAATAGACAGTATTCTCGAGTTTTTCGACCCACCGACCCGAGACCAGAAGAAACTGAAAGACCAAACCCTGAGATTGCAAAACCAGATCAAGAAATGGCCGGGACAGTTCTTGCACATATTAGATCTCTACAGGAAAAGCCTGCTCTGGTTCAAAGACAAAGGCAAAGGCAAAGGCAAAGAAGACAAAGACAAAAAACCCTGCCTCCCCATGCGCGGCGGTGGTGGGAAGTACAGGACAGTAGATCCGAAGGAGGTGAGCAAAGAGACCGCAGAAATATGCAGCTCCTGTTTCGGTAACGACCACAAACACCCTGACCTGATGCGGTCAGCGACGGAGCTGACGGAAGCCGGGATCGGATTCAAACCGTCTCTCCACCAACATGTGCCCTGATAGGTACCCAAGCCAGGAGCCCTAACTCCACCCAAAAACTAGCCTATAAGTGGAGATTTGACCCCTTACTTAAGTACCAATCCACAATGGTTTGTGGATCCGATGTTGGATCATATCATTCGACCCCCCTTAAGAGCCGGACGCCCACGGACGGCTCTCACTCTGGGCAGCAGTTACTCCGGACCCATCCGTGTGGCACCCGGCAGCACTCTCCCAGGTAGCCTTTTCCCGCACTACGTCCGCAGGTCGTCCACGGACGGCTCTCACTCTGGGCGGCTCTCACTCTGGTCCCACCAGGTAGCCTTCTCCCAGGTAGCCTTTTTCCGCACCACGTCCGCACTCTCAATGAAAGCACCAATTGATAGGTACCCAAGCCAGGAGCCCTAACTCCACCTAAAAGCTAGCCTATAAGTGGAGATTTGACCCTTTACTTAAGTACCAATCCACAATGGTTTGTGGATCCGATGTAGGATCATATCATTAATGATAGAGGTCGTCTCCTCTATCACGGGTCCCCGGCGCCTTCGACGTGAAGGTCGGCGTGCCCAATGATAGGTACCCAAGCCAGAAGCCCTAACTCCACCCAAAAGCTAGCCTATGAGTGGAGGTTTGACCCCTTACTTAAGTACCAATCCACACTTGTTTGTGAATCCGATGTGGGATCGTATCATTCGACCCCCCTTAAGAGCCGGACGCCCACGGACGGCTCTCACTCTAGGCGGCTCTCACTCTGGTCCCTACCAGGTAGCATTTTCCCAAGTAGACGGCGCTCACTCTAGGCGGCTCTCACTCTGGTCCATCAGGTAGCCTTTTCCTAGGTAGCCTTTTCCCGCACCACGTCCCGACCTCTCAATGAAAGCACCAATGATAGAGGTTGTCTCCTCTATCACGGGTCCCCGGCGCCTTCGACGTGAAAGTCGGCGTGCCCAATGATAGGTACCCAAGCCAAAAGCCCTAACTCCACCCAAAAGCTAGCCTATGAGTGGAGGTTTGACCCCTTACTTAAGTACCAATCCACACTTGTTTGTGAATCCGATGTGGGATCGTATCATGCCCGGACTCCCTCGACGTGTGGGCCGAGCAGGATAAGTTGGCCGAGACTTACCGGAAGCCGGGGCAGCGTTGCCTGGTTTACGCCAAGCATAATGCCTGGGTCACCCTAACCATCGTTGCTGCTATTTTGATCTCCGCTCTCACCGTCGCTCAAACCGTCTATGTTGTCCTCGACTACCACAAAAAGAAATAAAGTTAAAAGATAGTGAGATCAAAAAGCCTCGTGTTAAAGGTCTAGGTCTAATGATTAAGTCTTGGATGTTCCTCAGGTGCATCCTGATAGGATACGACCCAGCTCCTAAGCCCAAGCATCAGGCCCAATATAATTGGGCCCCGACAGTTAAGCTCGGCCTACGCAGCTCGGCCCAACTAAGAAAGAGAAACTTCTTCACCAAGGCAACCAAGACTCCTATATCGACTACAACTCAAGCTCCAAGAGAGATATAGAAGCTCGGATGCCAGCCCATAAGAAGAAGATAAGCTCAAAGAGTCCTTATAGTAGTAGACTTTGTATTATAGTCGAACTCCATATAATTATCTATAAATACGGGTTTAGAATAGAAGGAGGGGGGAGAACAATCTTGTAACCAATACTCGTACTAGCAATAATATCCATATTTTTTCCGCCCCGTGGACGTAGATCTCTTTCGATAGATGGAACCACGTAATTCATGTGTGTTCCTTTTACTTTCGTGTTCTTTTATTCATTATTGGCGTTCACTAAATTACTTACGAAAATAAGATCGATCACAGGCGCAGTCTGTGGGAAGTTAAATTTGTAGTTTCCGATCAAAAAATTTCTGGATAATCTGCCGTCATGACAAGGCCAACACGATCAACTGCTGCAGCCGCTGCCAACAAAGGAACATGAGACTAAACAAACCGGACAAGGACAGGCAACAAATCCACCAGTTCGGGAAATAGAAATTCCCGAAGCCGAGGCAAGCCAGGCGCAAGATCCAAGCCCAGCAACACGCCGACGACACGGGAAGGAACACGTGAGAGACCAAACTCTGGACGGACACGTTCAGCACGTGCTGTTGGATAAGCATGGTAAGTCAATCTATCCAGAAGGAGAATGTCACAATAGTAGCCAGGAGGAAGACGACGTCCATCTCCAGCCGGACGAATTCGATGATGCTGTCAGGGAGTACCTTGAGCATAATAAGCGAGATTTTCTCCAGTTCGCCAAACAACAAAAAACTCGGAATCGTGAGAAAGGCCAACCTTCGCGCAGCAATGATAGAGAGCGCGAAGTTACATCCAAATCGCAACCGCGACAAAAGTCCCCAAGCGTCAGGATTGTAGGCGCATGGGACGCCGGGATTTCCCCTAGGAGATTTGTTGACGATCGCCAACGGGACCACCATCGCGTCTCACCTCACCGCAACGTCATCTCACCTCGGCGCGACGAGGACAATTACCAAGGAGGGAGGTTCGGCGTGTACGGGAGGATCTCTACCCCTTTCACCAACCGAATACTTTATACTCCTATCCCGGATAAGTACAGAGTCCCGCCTATCAAGCCATACAATGGATCGCGCGACCCGAGGAATTTCATGTCCTAATACCAATACAACATGGTCAACCAGGGACTCAGCGACGATATCTACATGTGCAAGGTCTTCCCAGAATTGCTGGTAGACAATGCACGCATGTGGTTTGACAGTCTACCACCTCGCAGTATCGGGTCGTACGACGAGCTGATGGATGCCTTCGAGCGAAGATTTTTCCAGAAAGCCGAGGCAAAGACCACCGCGGCACATCTACTCACTATCAGGCAGAGGCAAGGCGAACCCATCAGTGACTTCATGACTAGATTCAATGAGAAAAGTCTAAAAGTCGATTGCCTAACTGATGAGGTCCTCATCTCGGCCTTTCAGAACGTTATCCAGTCGGGTGTCCTATACAAGGATATCGTAAAGGATGAACCCCAAGCTGCGAGGTAATTATGGAGCATAGTAGATCAGTTCGTAAGAGCCGACGAAGCTGACAGGCGCAAGCGCAAAGCCGACAAGGCCGAACTGTCAGTTCGGAAGAAAGAGGATCGGAACGACCGAGGCCAAAGTCGGTGAAGAGCCCTCGACAGACTGCAGCGTGCACCCTTGGAATCCAGGCTCGGACCTCGGCAAAACCCGGAGCAAAGCCAATTCACTCTATTGACAAAGCTGAGGACAGAGATCTACGAACTGCACGCCGATATGTTCGAGAAGCCTCGGCCCATGTCAAGTGAGGGGCGAAGCGCCGATCCAAGGAGAAGTATTGTTGCTTCCATGAGGATTATGGGCACGACAAGGAGGAATGCAGAAATCTTGCTGCGGATATAGAGTAATTGGTGTGCGACGGCACCCTCAAGAAGTACCAAAGTCGCGGCCAATATGAAGTCCGACCTCAGGGTAAAGGAAAGCGCAAGCAGAATAGGGGGGAACAACTGCGGCCCCCACGTTGATAAGAAAGCGAAGCGCAATGATGATGATGAGGATGAGGACCAACCTCAGTTCGATGGAATCATCACAGCCATCACGGGGCTCCCTCAAGGTGCAACGAAGTCCTATCTCAAGGCCGAGGCCCGAAGTCCCCAAACGGATGAGCTTTCCAATAAGAGGTTCAAAAAGGACGAGGCCATCACCTTTTCTGAGAAGGACCCGGTGCCAAAAAGAGTACCTCATCAGGATGCAATCGTGATCGAAGTAGTCATTACCAATAAGCTAGTTCAGCGGGTATTCATCGACAGCGGAACTTCGGTGAGCGTCCTCTTCAAAGATTGCTTTGAGAAACTAGGAATCGAAGAGGCACGCCTCACGCTGGCACCAACCCCCTTAAAGAGCTTCGTACAACAAGACACTCGTCCGGAGGGGATCATCCAACTCCCTGTCAGGTCGTCCTTTTTACTTATTAAACTTCAGTTCTTCTATCAATAAAGTTTTTATTTTTCCTTTAATTGTTTGGTCTTTGCATATCGCATCTTGCACATCTCTCTCTTCTACTTATGCATATTATCTCATATATATAACTGAAAATCCTGACGAGGATGAATGAAACCCTAAAATAGGGTAAACTATAAACGTGCGTAAGGGGACCACCCCTATCGATACTTCTCGACAAATAAGGAACCTAAAGTCAATCCTCGTCATAAGACGAGGAAGAACTATTTAAAGTCAAACCTCATTTTATGACGAGGAAGAGCTATTCAAAGCCAAACCTTGTCTCATGATGAGGATGAGCTATTTAAAGCCTAACCTCATCTTATGACGAGGATGAGCTACCTAAAGCCTAACCTCGTCTTATGATGAGGACGAGCTAGCTAAAGCCTAACCTCGTCTCATGACGAGGACGAGCTACCTAAAGCCTAACTTCATCTTTTGATGGGACGAGCCGAACTCGACTTCGTCGGATTTATTTTTTCGACGGGGCTAGACAATTCTTCTTTACCTCGTCCTTGACGGGATGCGCCGAACTTGACTTCGTTGAATTTATTTTTCGACGGGGCAAGGCACTTTTCTCCAGCCTCGTCTTCAACAGGGCGGTACGCACTTGACTTCGTCAATTTATTTTTCGACGGGGCAACGTACTTTATACTACACTACTCCTACCTAAACTATTTCCCCTAAGTCACACCCTCGCTTCTATATCTTTATGGGGGGGGGGGATGTGATAGGATACGGCCCAGCTCCTAGGCCCAAGCATCAGACCCAATATAATTGGGCCCCGACAGTTAAGCTCGGCCTACGCAGCTCGGCCCAACTAAGAAAGAGAAACTTCTTCACCAAGGCAACCAAGACTCCTACATCGACTACAACTCAAGCTCCAAGAGAGATATAGAAGCTCGGATGCCAGCCCATAAGAAGAAGATAAGCTCAAAGAGTCCTTATAGGAGTAGACTTTGTATTATAGTCAAACTCCATATAATTATCTATAAATAGGGGTTTAGAATAGAAGGAGGGGGGAGAACAATCTTGTAACCAATACTCATACTAGCAATAATATCCATACTCTTTCCGCCCCGTGGACGTAGATCTATTCCAATAGATCGAACCACGTAATTCCTTTGTGTTCCTTTTACTTTCGTGTTCTTTTATTCATTATTGGCGTTCACTAAATTACTTACGAAAACAAGATCGATCACATCCCTCTTTCATTCCTTTCGTGTTACATATGTAGCTCTGAATCGTGATTTCTCTTGTCCATTCCTATAGGCTTATTTTGATAATTGTATAGATTTGAAATATAATTGTTATTTTTATTATTATGAATACGGTTACTGTAGTGAAACAATCAAAGAAAATATAAAAAAGAAGTTTAAAGATTGCATTAATATTACCGTGACCATGGCGTGAGACATTGAACAATATATTTGAATTACAATATGCTCACGCAGATGTTAAGAACTTTAATGAAAACGTAATCACTATTATGATTAGGGTAAAATTAAATGTCAGGTTCTTTAGATACATAAGAAAAATTGGGGAAATAGGCAAAAATAACTACTTTGAGATAGTAAATATAAATAATAGTCACTTGGATAAAAAAGATAAAAAATAGTCACTTTTACCATAATACCCCCGACTTCTTGTACGGAATTCACGAATTTTTTGGTTCAATTCGTGAGTTACTCACAAAAAATAGCTGAATTTACGAATTTTTGATTCAATTCGTGAATTGCTCACAAAAAATGTCTGAATTCAAGAATTTTTGGTTCAATTCGTGAATTGCTAAAAAAATTTGCCTGAATTCACGAATTTTTGATTAAATTCGTGAATTCACTAAAAAAAAAGCTTGAAATCACGAATCCAATTCATGAATTAGTGCCAAAAAAGAAGCAATTCATGTTTTTTTTTTTTCGTGTATTCAACAAATTTCGTGAATTGATGAACCTCAATTCGTGAATTGAAGAACAAATGCTCAAAAATAAAATAAAAAGAGTGTTGAGTGATTGTACGTGTTTGTATGAATTGAATAAATGCTAAAAAAAAAGAAGTTGATTTGCTGTGCGTGTGTGTGTATTGCTGTATGTGTGTGTGTGTTTTGCTGGGCGTGAGTGTGTGTGTTTGCATGCGTGAGTGTGTATGTGTACATGTGTTTTGCTGTGTGTGTGTGTATGTGTGGGTGAGTGTGTATTGCTGAGTGCGTGAGTTTGATGAGTGGGTGCGTGAGTGTGTGTTTGAGTGGGTGAGTTTTGGGGAAGAAGAAGAAGAAGAGTTAATTTCATTAATGGTAGTAATGTAATTTACTTTTAAAAGTGGCTAGTTTTTATCCTTTTTATTTTAGTGGCTAGTGGCTATTTTACTAGTTGTCCCATAAATTTTTTTACCCTTAATCAATTATAAGTATTATTAAGTAATAACAAATTAAAATTTAAATTACAATGTTGCCCTTAAGATTAGATTTATGATAATGATATGTTCGGCAAATCAAATTTTGTAAGAATAAGATACTTTTAGGGACACACTTGGGTCAGCCAGAGGCACTGTGCGGACGGCTAAAACACTGACACTTTTATTCGTGTAGATTAACACTTTTCTGTATAAAGATTGACACTTTTAAAAATTGGCATTTTATTCGTAAAATAATTATGTTAAAGATTGATACTTTTATTCGTATAGATTAGCATTTTTCTGTATAAAGATTGGCACTTTGACCCGGCCACACTATGTGGCCAACCTCACCCAAGTTTTTGTCATACTTTTATAACTGACTAGCAGAGATTACGCGCGTTGCACGTAAATCCATTTGTTTGTTTTATTATTTTTAATGTAGGATGTAACAAATTATATTAGGATAAATAATTTGCAAATATTATAGGAAACATAAGAAGTGAATTAAAAGTAATAAATTATAATTGGTATCATATAATTATTTTTTATTCAGAAAAATAGAGAGATTTTATTGAAAAAAAGAACAATCTAAACATACAAATTACATAAGCACACTAACGCACGAACAAGAGGTACTCCATAGAGAAAAAAGAATGCCACTCCTAAATCTACCAAACATCAAACAGAGAGTTGCATCTCCACTCCTCATAGGAAATCGAGACACGGTTTGTATCTAAGGAGTGTTCCCAAGCCTAGAACCTTCAATTATGTTGATTTCTTCTACAATTTTCGAGAAGTCCCAAGTAGAGTTTTGAAAAGCCACCTTGTTCTGCCATTTTCAGATTACCCAAGCTATGCAAATCCATAAACCTCTAAGTTTCTTTCCATGTTTTCGTACCTTCTCTTATCAAGGTTATCGATAGTAGGCAATCTATCCCACAAGAGTCTCCATTCCATGCTTGTTGCTTTCCTCCAAGCTAAGAAATTGATAGTTGTTCAGATCCCTAATGTACCGCTAATCGCATTTCGACATGAGTTCATAATAATCCATGTACTAATATAGATTCACATTTAAAATATTTTCTTATTTGATTTTGATGGACAGAGTATACCTTTTTTTTCTTTTTTTTTCTCCTCTTTTGGCTATTGGATACAAGTTTATCTAACATCTCATCATCGGCGCTTAGAATATCAATACAATCTTCAAACTCTATGTTGTTATTTTGTATTTTCCCAATCCTTGCACTTCATTAAGTTTCAGGTCTGCATTTGAAATTTTCTTTTCTTGCACTTGAATTGGCTTAGTATTTTTCATGGCCTTTTCATGTTTTACCACTTTTGTTGGTTTAACTCTCTTTACTAATTTTTTCTTTCTTTCAACATGACGTGTTTTGGGTTATTGAACTGATGCTTATTAATCCATCAATATTTTTGTGGTTTTCCTTTTGGACTGTGCTATCTCTCACATACACATAAAAAGAATAAGCAACGATCAAAATAGCCATTTTAGATAACAAAAATACCTTTTTGATAAAAATATACTACTACTTTTCTAGCTATTTTTTATGTTTGATGTCAAAATTGTCCCTCATGTTAATTTCCTTTTATTTTCCTTTCGATTTTGTTTTCCATTTTTTGTCAAAAAAATTATTATATTTTCATCAACCAGCAAAGCTTTCCTGAACGAAAAAAATTGGTGCACTTTTTATATGATTATATACATACTTTAAATTACGAAAATAAAATCAAAAAATCTATCTAAGTTAAAAAATATATATGACTACGCAAATTATAGAATATATTGGTTTATGTTATTCTTAGTTGTTTAATTTTGAAAATATATTAGGTTGTTCTTTTGGAATATTTTTAATTATAAATTAGATGTGAAATTAGTAGTATTAATATATGATTACTTATTGGGTGTATGTTATACGGAGTAATCTTTAATACATATCCATTTATTTATGACTTTAGTTATATATTAATGTAAATATAATTATGCGGCTTTATGCTTATTCTAATGATAATATAATTACATATATCTGTAATTTGTAATAAGGGCATAATAGATAAAGTAAATTTTGTAAACAAGACACTTTTTATAATAGTATAGATAATAGATTTTATTTTATGTCTTTCAGGCTTGATATCCATAGCCGGTCATGTGTCTTGTGAAGCCCTAGACGAAAATAAAAATAATGATTGAAGTTTTTAGGGATGGAAATTTGGGTTCGGGTTTTCGGGTAGGGACAGAAATACCCGAACCTAAACGGGTTTTTGGTACCCAAAACCCGAAAAATACAGTTTGGGTTCGGGTTCGTGTAGTGAGATTTGAAAATTTTGGGTATCGGGTATATCCGAACCCGAAAAAAATTACCTGAAATCTCGTAAACTTGAAATTTATATTTAAGTTAATTGATAAAAAATAATATATAATACTCAATAAATAAAATAATTAAGAAAAAAATAGTTAAATAAACAATTTCACCCTTCATCCCACTTACATTGTCTCATTTTATTATTTTATGTCTCACATATATTACCCTTTACAGACAACTTAGATGGGACAGAAGGAGTAACTTAGCAAGCTAACACTTTGAATTCCCATTTCTCATTTTTTTTTTTCATTTGATGTTATATTAAATATGCAATTATATACATAATATATTCATTATCTAGCTTATATGCATTATTTAAACTAGAAAAGATTCTTAAATTTTCGGGTACCTGAATACCCGAATACGATACCCAAATGGGTATTTGGATACCCAAAATTATTTTTGGGTTCGAGTTTGGGTAGTGAATTTATAGATTATCGGGTTCGGGTACCCGAAAAATTCGGGACAGGTACCCGACCCATACCGAATTTCCATCCCTAGAAGTTTTATGGACTTTAATACTCCATGGATTTTAATTGATTCTCTTTCAAAAATATATATAAATCTCACTCTCCAAAATCTCTTCTCAAAACAAGAGATTTTTAAAATCCATGAGACCAAAACAATTAAACCCCAGGAAGAAAAAAAAAATTAAACATTTGTTCTTCAATCCATTTCACTCCATCTACTACAACAATTCCCACCATATCTACTACATTCTCCTCCATTCAAGAATCTCAACTTATGCTCGGGCAAGGATCACCTTTTGTGCACATAAACACAACACAAGGTGCAGTGCCCATTTCAAGCACAAATTTGTGCACTTTGAGCATTTTTTTTCCCATTTTTTTTATATATTTAATTATGCTGAAATTTACAATTATAAAATTATTAATCGTAAGTAAATATTTGGGTCAAGTTTAAAAGTATATAAACCTAATGATGAATAATTAAACTTAAAAGTTTAAAACATATGATTACCTATAAAATCTATTGACAAAAATAAATAATTTAAAACCCAATAAATACATGTAAAATATAGAATATTGATTAATTACTTCTTAAATAAATAAATAAATGAAAATAGCATCACTTTGTGCTTGAAATGGGCACAACACCCTCTATTGTTTATGAGCACAGCAGAGGATCCCCTCCCCTTATGTTCAATTATATATGGCGGAGGCCGAATTCTCAAGCTCGGTCTCTTCTCCTACAACGACGTCATGAGGCCGAAATATAACGGTGATGGAAATGAAGATGAGAATAATAATGATGAATAATAATATACAATTTTTTTGGAACTAATGTATTTTTGGTATTTTATCTAAGCAATTTGAATAAATTTATTTTATATACGAATGTGTTTCATATACTTGCATCAACAGTCTAGCACTAGAGTCTATGTAAATACCATGTAAATCAATAAAAAAAAATGTATTACACAATTTTGTCAAGTCCATGAAAATCCATACAAATCCATAAAAAAGTCAGTCAAACTCTGCATGAAATCTATTAAATCCATAAAAAAGTCAGTCAAACTCTGCATGGAGTGTATGGATTTTTTAAATCCACATACTTTTTAAAGTCCAAAAAAATTCAACTAAATCCCAATTGAATACACCCCCCTAAATGTAGCAAAATACTACACAAATTTAGGTTTCATTTTTATTTTTAACACAAACTTTCAAAAACTAAAAAAAAATAAAAAAATACCAACTTTGATATTTGTTCAATTTTAGTACAAATATAATCTTTCCCCAAATTTTGGCGCACACATGACTTTGAAAATTTCACCTGACAATCAACGTGTGCAAAAATATATATATGAAAATGATGTTGTATGAGTCTAATTAAGTCCATTTATATGTTTAAGTCAATGCACAATATCATTTTAGATACATTATTAAATGACATCAATTAACCTACACGCGTGGATTGTCAAGTGGAACTTACAATGCCTCGTAAGCACTATGTCAGAATCAAATTGGGCAAAAATCAAATTCGTGCAATGTTAAAATTGAATAAAGATCAAAGCTGGTGTATTTTTCCAAAGTTATTGAAAATTTATGTTAAAATTAAAACCAAACCAAAGTTTGTGTATTTTGTTACATTTAATCAAAAATTAGTTAAAATAAAATAAAATAAATTACACATAAATACTAGTATATAGAAAAGAAAAAAAAAATTATGGGCCCTCAAAATTTTGAAATCCGAAGCAACGGCCTCTTGGACCTATAGTAGGTCCGGCCCTGTAATGACATCTACTTAGTATTTTATTTTTTACTTTTAGTAAATTAATAATTTATTGCATATCCAGATATTAAAATTTATATTATCTTTGTTATATTTTTATTAAAAAAAAACAAGTATGACACGCACATGTTGTTTGCTAGTACATGTTGTTTGCTACTATTGTTAGTACATGTAAAAACAAGAAAACCTACAATTAATAGGAAAAAAAAAAAGTTGTTCAATGAGGAAGTGGCGTGACTAAACTTTCAACATAGAGAAACGTGTCATAGGCATCCAAATCTAAAGATAAATCCATGCAGTTATAGCAGCCCTCATACCAACCGGTTAGTAAACCTTTAACGGAGGAACGCCACCTTTCATAACGACTAACTTTCTTGCGTTTCACCACCCCACTACAAACCGAGAAAACATTCCGGCCACAGATTAGCAAGACCTCTCCACACGGAAGTGAGACACACCGTTGACTCCGGCAATGGTAATCTCGGATGAGAAAAAATTTCTGCCACGAGCCATGCTCCTTCATAACCCACACATCCGCGCCTCCTCTCCAGAGCTTACGCATCACGCTCAGGCATCCCCTCACCTCTCCCAATCTCAGGCGATTGACTCCGTAGGCTTGAACCTCTCTCCCTCCCGGTGGCATCTCTATCTTTCCGAACGCCTCGCTCTTCAAGTCGAAAGATTCGATACGGACCATACGGTCACCACTTTCCGTTAGCCAGTGAAGATTTCCACATGCGTAAAACCCGACTTCATTGTATAGGGAGAGGGAGCCATGGTCGATGGTCGTCCATGAATTCGTGTTGGAGCTATAAACTCTAGCTACTCTCTTGTTGTTGCGATCTGGGTCGGACGATAACGCAAACACCTTGTACGCACCAGTCGTCTCGTCCCAACTGAAGCCCCGCTTCCGCTGTACGTAGGGATAAGAGTCTGTTGGGGGTATTTTGGGTAGTTTGAAGAATATTTTAGTGGCTGGGTTCCACAGAAAATATCGACCGTATTTGACCAAGCAGAACAGCCCGTTGCAGCAACCGACGACGGAAGCTTCGACGGTTATCGGTTTATTATCCGTCTCTTCATCGAAAGGGGAGGGACGGGTACGTGCTTGATCCAACATTGATTGCAGATAGCATTGCTTCTTTTTGCTGAATCCCCAGTTGAAGATTACTCTGTGATGTGCCAAACTCGTGTTCTTCGTTGAGTTTCGGTAGTGGTGTTTGATAAACCAGTCGCTGTCGATTAAGGAGCGCCATGATTTCGAAACGCACCTGAATCTCAACAGTGATTTCACCGCAACTCTGGAAAGAATTTCTTCTTCGATGATTTCTTGAGGAAGAAGACGGAGAGATTGAAGGGTTTCGGTGTTATCGTAATCCATTAATTATTTACGATGATTGAATTTTGAATTTAATTGGTTATGGCGATCGAGCATTAAATTTATATGTAGTTGAACGTAATCTTAGATATCTCCTAGGTATCGATCTCCTTCTCCTTTTCTATTTCTTTCTTTCACAACAAAATCAACTACATAAGTTTTGTATTCCGTGGACGAATCCAATCCAATTATATATGTAGCTGCGTAATTTTCAATTATCATTACTTCACATTCAATCATTAATTTATGTTATATTCAATACTCGGCAAATAATAGGGTAAATAGCAAGTTACTACCCGGAAAACCTACACGAAATCTCCATGTGTTTTCTAATTTGCATAAAACATCCATGTGTTTTCATAAACCCTACTCGTTATACCCAAACCGTAAGCACCTATCTCCGTTTGCTCAATTTAGCATTATTTTGTTCGAATGTTTTATATCTTAGTACCTTAGAGATTAATATTGAAATCATTAAACCTATGAAATATATAATAGTCGACATTCGATTTGTCATATTATTCATTTTTTGAAGTTTAATGGAAAAATAAAAATCGAATGTCGATTATTATATATTTCGTAGGGTTAATGATTTCAATATTAATTTCTAAGGTACTAGAATATAAAACAATCAAACGAAATCAAACAAAATAAGGCTAAAGTGAGCAAACGGCGATAGATGCTCACGGTTTGGGTATAACGAGCAGGGTTTTTGAAAACACATGGATGTTTTATGCAAATTAAACCAAGGAGATTTTGTGTATGTTTTTCAAAACACAAGGTAGTAACTTGCAGTTTACCCGCAAATAATACTTAATAAGATTGCCAAGAATATCCAATAATTCCTATTTCTCCCAGTAAAACCATATTAGGTCATTCCAATTACATCGAACGTGACAAATCATATAACAAAAAAATTCTACCTTCTACACTGAATACCAGTAAAAATGAAAAAAAAAATGTGATTATTAAAAAAGGAAAAATAAAAAGAGAGAGAAATTTTTTTGAAGAGTAGATGAAAGGATGAAAAAAAAGATGACAGAAATGTACGTAATGAGTAGATCAAAAGAAAAAAAGAAAAAAAAGGGGTTAAGAAATGTGCTTAAAAAGGAATAGATATATGGAAAGTAAAGAGAGAAAATTGAAAGAAACATAGAGGAAAAAAAATGAAAAAAATGAAAATATTGAAAAATGAAAAAGAAACGGAAAAAAAAATGACATAAAAGAATATATGAAAAAAAAAGATGTGCATAAGGAGTTGTGAAAAGATTATTGTTTTTAAAGAAATGTGATTAGTAAAATATGAAAGGAAAAAAAATAATGAAATGTTCATAGGAAAACAAAAGTGGAGGTACTCCCGACTCCGTATCTATTAGTATAATATATAAAAGTTAAATAGTTGTCAAAAATTATTAAAATACTATTTTTCCTCCAAAAGACACAAGCAATTGTCCAATAGATTATCTCTACATTCTTCAATTGTCCAATAGTTGTCCAATAAATTGTTCATTAATTATCATTCACCAAGTTTTATACTCCGTATTTGACTATCTTGAATTTCAAAAATACAAGCTTGGAGCTCAAGTTTTGATTTTGTCAATAAAATTAACTTGTTTGACTATCTATAATAATTAAGCATTGATAAATTTATATTTTAACTAAGTTGATATAAATAAATAGATACAATAAAATATTTGAGTATGATAATGAAACTAGACGTTATTAAAATTGTGATTTCTGCCTTTATAAGTTATAACTTATAAGTATTATTGTTAATTAAAATGTGCTTGCTAAATTAATACCAAAAACTAGAGATAATTTAATATGCCACTTTAATGATATAGCATTGTCATATGAAGATTTGAACATATATTTGGGTTCCATAAAAAGTTTATCATAATCAATTATAAAATTAGAAGGTAACAAACATAATTTTGTAGATGAAATACTTGATATGTTGAAAGTCAATTGTAGAAATATTTGATGTGAGTAATTGCATATATTTTATATGTCATTTTTACTACATGCTTCACAATTTTTTATTGGGTCATTAATTTATTTCGGCTCGAGCACGCACTAATTCTAATATACTATCATCTATCTTATTTAATGATATATAACAATTAGTAGTTAAGAATTTGTATGATTTTAGTCACGCGATTCTTCTAATAAATAATTTTATGTTTGTAATTGCTATTTTTTATAATCTATCTTTAAATTTTCCTTACATGCAATACATAATTTTATGTTTGTATTATTTATTTTTTCAATACTAATTGTCATGTAAATCTTGTGCATAACACGGGGTGCAATACTAGTTGTATAAAAATAGTCATATTCTATAATAAAAAATCTTTTTTAGTCACTTTTAAAAAAAAACGATTTTTTATAGCCACTTCTTATTGTAATTCCAAAAATAACCTTCCATTTTTCATTTCATTTTCCTCTTTTCTCTTTCTCCTCTTGTTTTTATTTTCTTACTAAACCTCATCTAATGACTCACTTTGTTTATTTTGTTTCTCAACTTTTCTTCATTTTTTTTGTGAGAAAAAGGGAAATTTTATTAGATCACATAGGCACAAGTAGTGCCCAAAAAAATTCATTTACAAGCTATTTTATTTTTCCATAGATTACAAAGTCTATTTTTACTCCAATCCTCGAAACTCCAATTCGCCATCGCCTCTCCCCGAACGTAACACCAACTCCAAAATCAGCATTTGATCTCTTCCTTAATTCTACGAAAATTCCATTCCTTATTCTCGAACTTCACCGCGTTCCGCCATTTCCACTTGTCACGCCCCAGTTCCCGAGGGAAGGCACGTGTGCCGGGACGTGGCAAGGGGTTGGAATTAAGAAGCGGGGATAGAAAGGGGCTCATGGCTTGAGATAATATAACTTTAATATTAAGAAATTAAATACGGGATCAGGACTCACATCACGAACTACGAGGTAGGTAATAAGAAAACCATACCACTCGTACTGGCCGCCTATGTCTGAATACCCGTAGACATAAATAATAAAATACGGGATCGGGACATACAGCTCAAACTATGGGGTTGGCTAAGCCAAACAACCCATGCTGGCCAACTTGTCTGAATACCCGTAATATATATATATAATTAATGGTGTAAGAGGAACGTAGAGATTTTATATCAAAATACGAAATTAACTTAGAATATTATATATAGGGAGATGAACTTTATTTATAGGCGTAGCGGAAGCCTTTATTCTTTTATACAGCAACAACAACAGTCATCTCCAGCTTCGTCTGCTCCACCAACTCCCTAATCTGCAAAACATTTGGAAAGGAATTGCAGGGCTAAGTACTAATGTACTCAGTGAACTTGTACCCAAAATATTTGTCATAAAAAGAATATCCAAGATAATAAAGTATACATAGAAGGGTTTTGAAATTAAATTTACTTCCATGCATACCAAACCTCGATTTTCATGATTGTGCGCACATGTGTATTACCCTGTTACTCTTATACTAATCCCGGGATATTGCCACAGCCGGATCCCTTTTCATGATGGAGCCATAGTTTGGAGGCAATGGAATATTTTATCCAGAGATTCCCGCCCTCGAAGTTAGAATCAATTGGTTATCAACCCAGCGATTTCTAACTGTGCGCACAACCTTCCGGTTAGTGTGTGAGACCAACCGAAAGACCCGATCGTATACATTATAAGAGCATTAAACATGTAATAACACATTAAAATATTTTCATGGATAATCCCATTTTATCAGAGTTTACTAACTCAAATAATAATTTGCAAGAATAAAGCCCCACCTTATAACTTGAAACAAATCTAGATAATAGTTGCTGAGCTATAATCTTCTTTCTGTAGATCCTTAAGAAAAGATTACTCCCTCGAAAATAAGATTGATGTAGTAATATTTTTTCTAAAAACTAATAGAGAAGGGTGGGTGTATTCAAGCTTAGAGTATGGAAAAGGTAAGAGCGTAGGTTCAGTATTTATAGGGAAAACTTAAGCTGCTCAGTCATGTTTATAGCCCACGTTAGTCACCATATATAGCTTATGTTAGTCACTTAGTAGATATATCATGCAAATATGAGGTGGTAGTAGAAGTTGACAGCTATCTCTAAAGATATGCATGCATACGTATTATATATATAATATCATTTTGTACAATCCTATATACTTATATATAATATTAATCATGCATGCATGTTAGAATATATACGTATATATACATAAAAACTATGAGCTAATCCTATCATTATATTTTATATATTAATAACTTATTTTATGTATACATATGTACGTATACTATATAAATCTTTAAATCATGCATATTCTATTATATATAATACTAATATTTTTTTATAGTTAAAAAAAATAAAAGAATTATTCTAATAAAATATCTTATCAAAATAACTAAATTTTCTTAAAATATTTATTTTAATAAAACTAACTAATAAGAAAATTTGGGATATTACACCACCACACCCACACAATGCAAATCCAAAGGCCACCCATATTTCTTTTGGGCTACTGGTGACTAGGGGAAAAAGGGAGGAGGTGGCATTGACTATAGGGCGGGATAATCTTATTCTCGGATTACATTTCTACTCTTGATCCTATTGGAAAATAATGTAGTGTGGACAAACATATGTTAAATTAAATGTGCATAGCTGCCTTAAAGTAATCCAATTAATTAAGTGATCTAATAAAGTATATTTGGATTAAAAGGATATCATATGATCATGGAATTAATGTGTAGATCCATTATGCTATTTGTAATTTGTTGAGGGACCGAATTGCAAATAGAAAAACTTATATCTAGGGTTTGCCCGCTATGTATATGGGTATGGTCCCAAGTGAGGGCTCACCCACCACCACACCACAAGAGTTGCTCTCCCTTGGCAAACTCTTAAGGAGCCCTTCACTTGGAAGATCCATCACCCTGTAACAAATAATATAAGAAGCAAAGAAGAGAAGTAGAAGAGAAGTAAGATGTGAAAGACTCAATCTGATTGCTACTGTGAATATCAGACTACATAATGAAAAGAGCAGACAACAAGATAAATACGCAAAAGAAGTCCTAAAATATCTCAACTAATACTACCAAATAAACTCCACTAACTTATTAATGTGAAACTAATAAATAACAAACTCCTAAATAATAGGAAAACCCAAATGAAATACTAAACCCACTAACAGTAAGTTTGACTAATTCTTAACACTCCCCCTTAGTGCAAACTTGCTGTCAACAACACCAAGATCCCTGCGAAATGCTTCAAACTTCGCTTTACCAAGTGCTTTGGTAAATATATCTGCAACTTGATCTTCACTTCGTATTTTCTGCAACCGAATACCTTGATCCAAAACCTTTTGCCTGATGAAGTGATGATGCACTGCAATGTGTTTTGTGCGAGCATGAAACACAGGATTTCCAGCAAGCTTAATCGCACTTTCATTGTCACATCGAAACAAAACTAAATAATTCAAATCACAGAAAATCTCTTGAATGAGCATTTTAAGCCAAACATACTCTTGAGCAGACATAGAAGCTGCAACATATTCAGCTTCACAACTTAAAAGTGCAACTGTGCTTTGCTTTTTGCTCAGCTACGAGATTACAGCTGATCCTGTATCGAAGCAATACCCCGACGTTGAGCGGCTATCATTGATGTTTCCAGCCCAATCTGCACCTACAAAACCACTTAATATAAATGTTGTATTTTGCTTATAGTATAACCTAAAATACAGAGTCCCTTTTATGTATCGAAGAATTCGCTTCGTTGCAATCAAATGAGGCTCCCGTGGCTGCCCCATAAATTGAGAAATGACTCCAACAGGAAACGAGATGTCAGGCCTTGTGATAGCTAAGTAGAATAAACTACCGACAAGCTGACGAAACGGTGTTGCATCTTTTAGTAACCTTCCTTCATCCTTAGATAAGTTCAAATGAGATTCCATAAAAGTGGTCATTGGCTTTGACTCCCTCATGTGGAAACGATCTAACAAGCTTGATGCATATCCACGTTGAGAAACAAAATATCCATCTGACTTCTTCACTTCCAAGGCAAGAAAACAACCAGCTTCTCCCAAATTCTTCATGTCAAAATGAAGAGACAAATCATCTCAAAGACGAGTAATTTCAGCATCATCATTCCCCGTAATAATCATGTCATCCACATAGAGAAGTAGCATAATACAAACTAAAGAGGTTTTCTTGATGAACAAACTGAAATCTATGTGTGCAGACTTCAAACCACAAAAGTCAAGATATTGAGCAATCTTACCATACCAAGCTCGGGAAGCCTGCTTCAAGCCGTACAAAGCCTTCTTGAGTCGGCACACATGGTCTGGAAATTCTTTCGAGATAAATCCTGGTGGCTGCTCCATAAATATATCTTGATCTAAGTCTCCGTATAGAAATGCATTCTTCACATCTAGTTGCCAAAGATCTCATCCCTTGCACGCAGCCAATGAAATAATGGTTCGAATCATTACCATTTTTGCAACCGGACTGAACGTCTCTTCATAATCCTCACCCTGTTCTTGAGAAAAACCACGAGCAACAAGACGAGCTTTATATCTTTCAATTATACCATCAGCTCTTTTCTTCAGCTTGTAAACCCATCTACAAGTAACAGGTTGAATATCATTCGGCTTTTTAACAAGCTCCCATGTGTAGTTTTTGCTCAGAGCTAATATATCCTCCCGCATGGCTTCTTCCCATTCCGGAACACTTTTAGCTTCTTTATAAGATTTGGGCTCATTATCGCATGATTCTCCCATCAGAAAGGCTTGAACAACATAGCAAAGATTTAACTCAACGTGATAGTCATCTAAGTGAGGAGGTGGTCTCCTGTCTCTGTTAGACTTCCGAACTTCAACAGCCTCCGTTGTCTGATCTTGCTGAATATTCTCTTGCGAATGAGTAACATTGCTCCCCCTCTCGCTTGATGCACCATCACCAAAAAATGGCAAGAGATCAGCCATATGGTTTTCAGCATTAGTATCAATGTGATTGGATATTTCGTCAAACACCACATCACGAGGGTACTAAGACTTTCTTAGTTTTTGGATCCATACATCTCCATCCTTTCCTATGAGTATCATAGCCAACAAAAATACAACGCTTTGCCTTCAGATCGAGCTTAGTTCGATTAGCTTTTGGGACATGGACATAGCAAATCGAACCAAAAATTCGACAATGACTCACATTCGGCTTATGATGATATAGTAATTCATAAGGAGATGACTCTGTACCTGGCAACCAGAACAAACCACATCCGGATGAACTTTCTTAAATTGAGGAACACCTTCGAGAAGTTTCTTTTCAGAAATTTTCTGCAATAACTGGTAACCAATATGTCCGAGTCGAGCATGCCAAAGCGTGGCACTAGCACTTTGCCCCGTCTTCTCAATATATGTATCAGTTGCAGACAATACATATAGAGAATCTTTTCTCTTTCCAGTAAATAAAACATTAGCTTCAAGATGTTTTATATTGGAAATAATTTTTACATCGCGTGGACCAAAAAGAATATATCTTCCAGAGTCCGCAATTTGAGAAATCAAAGCAAGGTTCTTCTTTAAACCTGGAACATGATAAACATCTTCAAGGGAAACTTCATTTTCAACACAGAATTGCCCTTCTTTCACTACCGGATGAAACGAATTATCCGCAGTCACAATGACCTTCTTCTGAAGATGTGGGCGAACCTCTGAGAGTAGAGATTCATTTCCAGTATAGCATGATGAGAACACCCTGAGTCCACGATCCACTCTTTGTTGTAGTCTATAGAGACATTGACACATTCTTCTGCCTTAATACTTTGCATAGCAGAATTTGCCGCACTAGATTTGTACATCTCTTCGATGAATAGGCATGGTTCCCACTTAGGTTTTTCAGGCTCATTAGTTTCATGAGCAGCATTTGCTCCTTCCTTTGTGAGATCAGCGCGGCAATTTCGTTGAATATGATTAGTTCTCCCACACCGTTCGCACTTCACCTTCACACGAAAATTTCGTTTTATGTGTCCTGGCTTCCCACATCTGTAGCATTCTCTCGAAGCATTCCCGGAATATCCTGCAGCTCCAGCATGATGTCCACCATTTTTATCACCTTTGGAAGAAAACTTGCCCTTTCCTTTGTCCTTTGTATAAAGAACATCCTCGCTTTGTGAAGAACGATTGTTGTTGACCACCATTTGTTTCACCAAAACTTCTTGATTCGAGAGCAAATTCTCCAACTCAATGATGGAAGGCTGTTTTTCCCATCCTTGTATTGAAGAGATAAATGGCATAAACTCCTCACGCAGACCTCAAATAAGATAACGACGCAGCCGAGCTTCTTTCACAGGTTCCTCTGCATCTAAGTTTGAAATTTCCGAACATAAACTTTTCACTTTCAAAAAATATTCTGGAATTGAAAGTTTACCTTGAATCGTCCCAGCAAGTTTGTTCTCCAAAAATTGGAGTCTCATTGTGTTCTTTTTAGTGAACAACCTTTCAAGTGTCTCCCATACCTCCTTAGGAGACGTAACATCACAAACATGCTCGATGTATTCTTTACTGATCGACGTTCGCAAAGCAAATAAAGCTTTGCCACACTTGATCTTCCACTTTCTTCGTGCTTCAACATTTTATAGTATATCTTCCGGAAGAGTGTCGTCTCCAGAGATAAGATCCCACAAATCCTGCCCTTTTAGATAAGCTTCCATACATAACTTCCAATAACTATAGTTGTTGCCAACAAGCTTGTCTACAGAGGCGTTGCTTCCATCATTCATCTTCACTGAGGAATTTATACGAACACCTGATAGGCAAACCAAGCTCTATATACCATGTAACAAATAATATAAGAAGCAAAGAAGAGAAGTAGAAGAGAAGTAAGATGCGAAAGACTCAATCTGTGAATATCAGACTACAATAATGAAAAGAGCAGACTACAAGATAAATACGTAAAAGAAGTCCTAAAATATCTCAACTAATTCTACCAAATAAACTCCACTAACTTATTAATGTGAAACTAATAAATAACAAACTCCTAAATAATAAGAAAACCCAAATGAAATACTAAACCCACTAACAGTAAGTTTGACTAATTCTTAACAAACCCCCATCCACACATTCCAAGCCATGGATTCCGGTACGCTTTCGCTTAATCTCATCTCGATTATGATAATTCACATGAATGGTCTTGTGATACGATCCTCGTCGAGCAAGAGATATACCAACGCAGACACGTAGCCCAGAATCGGAAGCCGTAGAAGTAAGAAAAAACATCACAAATGGAAAGATAAGATGGATCACTAACACCTTTGAGATCAAACCCTCTAAATTATATAGGAATGTCAAAACAACCTATATCCCAAAAAGACGGTCGCCCCAACAACGCTATCAACTCCATTGATCAAATCGAATGCAGCTAAAATAAATAAACAGAAAATAAGAGATACGATGGAAATTTCAATACACCTACGGACTAAACCGTACCCCTCTAAATTATATAGGAATGTCAAAACAACCTATATCCCAAAGAGATGGTCGCCGAGTCACACGGGGACGCTGAATGACACACGAACAATGGATGATTTACTCATCAATACGTCAATAAAGAATATCTCGGTGAACCAAGAAATCCATAGGATAAACAAAGGAGATAAAATCTTACATTTTTATTGATAATCAAAGACAAGGGTGTTATTTTCGTCATCCCTCTTTAGGCCTTATTTATAAGCTTCAAAAATCTAAATTTTACATTGAAACAAATCAAAATCTTGTCTTATGGAGTAACAAATCAATTCCTAGTCTAAACAAGGTAATTAATACCAAAATAAAGATGGAGATAAATCTTCTAGATATCACACTAAACAAAAACGAAAATTAAGTAAAATAAATCTTCAAAATATTATCTTCAATCTTCCAACCAATTGATCTTCAAATCTTGACCTACAAGATTGAATCCACTATCATAGGCTTGCATCATCTTGGGATAGATCGATTAACTTCGTAAGGATCTTCTCCCGATTGGGATAGAAGTTAATCTAGTCTTAAGGATCATCTTCCAACAAATCCGCCATGGATTGAGAGAAATCGAGGTAAAGACCTCCATCAATTTCTTGCTCCAAATGCAGCGTTTGGGTTCACTGTCAATAGTCGGTTAGTTTTCGATCGATTGGGGTAGAGCGCAGCATTCCACGGTGCCACCGGAGGTTGCGGATGATGGCAGAGGTGGAGTACATCCGCCCGTGACTGGTTGTGGCGACAGAAAAATCGATCGAACTTGGGAAAATTGAAAAGGAAAACGACAATGGCAATTAGGAATTTAGAAGAGTAGCAAGCACATTCAAATTGAACTTGGATTTAATTGTTGAAGTTTTGTCTACCTTTGTCTTCCCACTTCGCCACCATTTTTTTTTTTGTTAATTAATTTTAACTTTGAAAGGAACAGGAAGGGAAAAGGAAGATAAATTACAAAGTAAGTGATATATTAGACATTAAACATTAAAACTGGCTATAAAAGTTACTCCTTCCGTCCCATTTAAACTGACCTATTATTTATTCAAATGGGTGGTATAAAATAATTAAACTGGCCAGTTTAAATGGGACGGAGGAAGTATTTTTTATGAGGTGGCTAGAAAAGCTTTTTTGCTATTAAAAATAGCTCTTTTAATTTTTCCCCCGTAAATGAAGAAAAAATACTTTCTTTGTCTTGCCGTGTTTGACGCGCAGTTTTTTTGGGTCGTCCCACCATGACGTGTTTCTTAAATTGGAAATAATTAGTGTTATAAGCCCATGTTTGGTTCAAATTTTTTGGGGTATGGAAAGGGAATCAAATAATTGATTTCATTACATTTTGTTTGGTTTGAGTAATATGTTATCCATTTCCCTTACTTGGGGGTAACCCAATCCATTACATTGTTACCTCTCAAAAAGGAGGGAAAACAAGGAGAAATGAGACCCCCTCATAAGTGACTTCCTTTTTACTATTGAACCAAACACTCAATAAAAGTAATCCTTATTGTTTCCATTCCCTTACTTGACTTGATTCCATTCCCTTTCCGTTACCCAACTTGAACCAAACGAGCACTTAGTGGGTAATCTACTTGTTGGGTCCAATTAAACTCATTAATTATAATTTTCTTTACCCGGATTCTTAATTAAATTGGGCCGATATAGGTGATCTGGGCTACAAAATGAAGTATCTCCAAGTTTTCTTAATATAGGATATATAATGTAATGTTCTTCATTTCATTTTGTGCAGCAAGCACTTTATATTCAATTATAAATCAATAAGTGAAGTAAAAAATTCAATCATGTCCAAAGGCAAACACTTTATCTCGCAACAACAATAATAATGACATTTCCAATTAAAGAGCCAACAACCATGAAGTAGAAAATGACAACTAATTAATTTCAAGAACTGATGCACTTCCATTCCATTAGAAACGATGCGCGACTGGTTTTAAGATGACATTTTACATTAATTAATGTAGCACATGGGATATAAAATTAACTCCCTTCGACAGGACCTATTAGAAGCACTACAACAAAAATCTCTAATAGTGACACAATTTTAGTGACATCATGAAAGGGTGTCACAAAATTTGCTACACCTTTAGTGTAACAAAATTTAGTTACATCTATACATGCATTTATAATATTTTGTGACACATAAAAATGTAAGTATATTAATTACATCTAGAAATGTAACAAATTTTGTGACATCTATACATGTCACTAAATTTTGCTACACCTTAAAATGTCACAAAATATTTTTGTTACACACGTAGGTGTCACAATCTCTCTATGACACAAACACCTATATAAATAAGAATTGTCCCACATCAAAAAATATAAGAAAAAAACATACATTATATGAGAAGGATCATGAAACAATGTCAAAAACTAATTCCTCCAAGTGAAAATTGGAGTAGACAATTGGAAATTGAAGAAGAAAACGCACACGCCACACGCATACATATACATATTATAATCTATATAATATATACATATACACATGCGCACACACACACGGGAGAGAAGTCAATATATATATATATATATATATATATATATAATTTTATTAGCAATAATTATAAATAAATTGTCAAAAAAATAGTTATACTTTCACATGTCACAAATATAACTACACTTTTATATGTCACAAAGTTAGTTACACCTTCAAATGTCACTAAATTTAGTGACATGTTTTGTTTTTGTGACACACATATTAGTCGTTCAACCATAAAGTGTCATAATTTTTTTTAGTGATATTTATAAGTGTCACAATTCATTTAAAATTGTGTCACTATTTGAGCATTTTGTTGTAGTGAAGAAAAAGAAAAAAAAAATGGTGATGGAAATTATTGCTCTGAGTTTGGTATAGAATAGAAATTGTAATTGGATATACTCTTCCTTATAAAATGAACCTATTTGTGAATAAATTAGATTAAAATAATTGATTGATAATAGTATGCCGTTCATGACCGGTCGTCATGAAATCGAAATTGAAATCTACATTTAAAGAGTTTTTAATGATATGACATTCATCTCCAGCATATCCAATAAACAATATGACCAGAATCTGCAATTAAAACTCTTTAAAGAGTTTTTAAAGAGTAAGTCATCATATTCACCGTGGGTATGCTTAATGTGTTCACGGCTTAAGTGGCAACATTATATTTAAAGAAAAAATTAATTAGTATACATTTTAAAATAAACCATACCTAAAAAACTAAACCCTACAAAACAAAAAAAAAATAAACCCTATAAGAAAAAATTATTAACATGGCAATATCACATCATCCGTTGGCACATTAAACATGCTCATGGTGGGTAGGAGAGCATTTCTGTAAAATTTTATATACTTAATTTTTTTTATGAAATTTAAGATCGGGCTACTAAAAAATTAATTAGTATACATTTTAAAAATAAACCATACCTAAAAAACTAAACCCTACAAAACAAAAAAAAAAAAATAAACCCTATAAGAAAAAATTATTAACATGGCAATATCACATCATCCGTGGGCACATTAAACATGCTCATAGTGGGTAGGGGAGCATTTCTGTAAAATTTTATATACTTAATTTTTTTTTATGAAATTTAAGATCGGGCTACTAATGTTCCCCCCCCCCCCTATCGTATTTGTATTCGTACTGACGTAATTAAATAGTATGTTTTTCCATGTACTAGCAGGAATAACGTGCGTTGCACATTGATCCACTTTTTAGTACGAGGAGAAAATATTAAATTTATCAGTAAATTCAATATTTTTTTCATAATAGTTCATGGATATACATATATGATGAAAAAATGATGATGTTGATATTTGGAAGTTTTTAAAAAAAAAAGAGAGAGAGAAGAAGAAACTCCCAAATGATTATATAGTAACAATGAAAGATCTTTTACTTCAAAAAATTATATAACTAAAACTAAGTATGTATTGTTAATGAATTTAAATCCACATCAAATATGTTCTTTGTTTGACTTTGATGATAGGAGAACATTTCTGTTTATTCGGTTTGCTTTTCACAAATATTTCATACTCCCTCCGTCCCGCTCGATATGGTTTGTTTCGTGAGAGCGAAACAAGCCATATCGAGCGGGATAGAGGGAGTATAACGTTTCTTCATCATTCTTGTTGTCGTTTGGAATCTCAATATATTCTTCAAGTTTTTTTAAGGTGGGCCTTTGTTTTCGTCTTTCTTTCACTACATCATGTTGCAATTATATTTTTTTTCTTTTTTCGATTGCCTATTTTTTTTGCCAAAAGTGTTTCATCCTATAAAATAAGATGTTCTATACATTAAATCTCTGTTGTTATGCTTCCTTATGAAATTGAAAACTCACTTGATTCATCTACATTTATTGATATTTTAATACGTGAATGTTTATTTCCAAATAAAACACTTATATACAAGTGTCGGTTGGTGTATTAATTTCTCCCAGAAAAAGAAAAGTTTATGTAATTCTAAAAAAAAATTAAAAAAATTCCAACCAGTTGCAATTGATAATCTTATCTGTCAATATATATATAACCTTTCAGAGCGTCGAATATTTACAAAGTAGCACCATTGACTTTTGCTTATTTTATTCATTCACTTTCTCGTTTTGGAACGAAGCGTTGACTTGAATTGAGTTTAAACAGTCAATTTCGTGATCAATTAAACAAACTGCAACAACCAAAATATCTCCTCCCCTACCTCTTGTCGTCATCAGCCATCTCCCCCCTTAAATCAATGTAAAGCCCAAATCCCCATTCCGCCACCTCCAACCACCCCTTCTTCCGCCGCGGCTGATACCTTAATCACACGTATGAAATTTCACAACTAGTTGTTGATTGAGGAGACGAATATACAGTAAAGAATGGGCCAGGTGCTTAGCTGCACGAGTAATGAAGAGCAGGGGCTGTTTGCTGCAGTTCAGTTGGGGGATTTGGAGACTGTTAGGGCAGTTTTTGAAAGAAATTCAACTCTCATTCATCATTTCACAGTGTACGATCGCAATTCCCCTTTGCATATTGCTGCTTCACATGGCCAGATTGAGGTTTGGGAGTCTCTTGCTTCAATTTTTATTTTATTTTTTGGATTTTATAATTTGTTTTATTAATGGGTTTTCAATCTCAAGGTTCTTTCGTTCCTTCTGGAGCAATCGATGCTGCCGGATTCGTTGAATCGGCATAAACAGGTTCTTGAGTTACTTTTGTGGAAATGTTCGATCTTGATTAGTTCTTAATGAATGAATGAATTAATCTTTTTTATAGACTCCATTGATGTTGGCTGCAATGCATGGCAAGGTCTCCTGCGTGACAAAGCTGATTGAAGCTGGTGCCAATGTAAATTTACAAATTTACAATAGAACTTTTAGATTTCAATTATGAAGTGAATTTTTAACATATGGCTTAATATTGAGTTTTTGGGGTCAGATTCTGATGTTTGATTCAGTTAACGGGAGAACTTGCTTGCACTATGCTGCATACTATGGCCACACAGATTGTGTTGAACTCATTCTCTTTGCAGCTAGAACCTCTCAAGTGGCCGCCTCATGGTAGGCTCGTCGTCTTGATTGATTTTAATGATTTTGACATTATATTCGTTAGTGTTTTTCTAGATAGTAGACTCTCAAATTCTTGAAAATGTATATCTACTGCAGGGGATACTCTCGTTTTGTGAATGTAAGAGACCACAAAGGAGCAACACCTTTGCACTTAGGTGCGCGTAGGAGACGCCCTCAATGTGTTCATCTGCTGTTGGAAAATGGAGCTCTGGCTTGTGCTTCGACTGGTGGATATGGGTAAAGTCTTTGTAGTTGGAAATGAATTTCTTAGTCTTTCCTTTGGTGTGTGTGTGTGGAAGTGATTTTCTGATTGCTATTTCTTATTTTGTGAAGGTTTCCAGGAAGTAGTCCCCTTCATTTGGCTGCAAGAAGTGGCTCTTCTGATTGCATTCGAGAATTGCTCGCTTGGGGTGCTGATCGGCTTCAAAGAGACGCTTCAGGGTACTTTCATCTTCTTTTTATAGCCTTGTGTCTTCATAGTGGACTTTTTTCATGGATATGGATTATCAGTTAACTACTAGTAAAAGAAGACGAAAGGGAGAAATTAGTAGTTGTAACCTTGTTTAAACGTTGATGCATCAGGATCGTCTATTTCTTTCTTCCTTATCTATATAACATGGACAAAATTGTTAGATTCTATGTTGTTTCTGAATATTTGATCATATGATTGGTGATGTGATTTAGGAAAATACCGTATGTCGTAGCAGTGAGAAAACACCATGTAGAATGTGCAGCCCTGCTGAATCCTTCATCTGCAGAGCCTCTTGTGTGGCCATCGTCTCTAAAATTCATGAGCGAGCTAAATCACGAAGCAAAGGCTCTCTTGGAATGTGCTCTAATGGAAGCTAACAGAGAGAGGGAAAACGCTATCTCAACGCCTTCTCCATTACAATCTGACCAATGGAGTGACAATCTATCCGAGGTAAACTTGTGTTCTCGTGTGGAATGCCTTTTCTTTTACATAATTCAGTGAAGCTATATTCATCACATTATTGTATTTCTTATGTAGGCAAGTGACACAGAGCTATGTGGAATATGTTTTGAGGAAGCATGCACTATTCAAGTCGAAGAATGCGGACATCTGATGTGTGCACAATGTACTCTTGCCTTGTGCTGCCACAACAAGCCTAATCCAGCGACGTATACTCCTTCTGTACCGCTTTGCCCCTTCTGCAGGAGCAGCATTGTCAGATTAGTGGCTAGAAGTGGAAATGATAAAACTAACAAGTTGACAAAGCCTCGAAGATCTTGGAGGTCGAGTGAAGGAAGTAGCAGCTTCAAGGGTGTAAGGGCAATAGGGTCATTTAGGAGATTGGGGCGCGGTTCGGGCAGGATAGCACCTCAGAATGAACTGCTTGTTAATAAGCCGTTGAGCCTCAACGCGTGAGTCATCAATGGCCGATCAAGTATTCTTGTTTGAGGTGGCTGCAACTGCCACAGCTATTTATAATGGAAAGCGTGTGCAAAGGTGTGCGAGTGTGCAAAGGCTTATTTGGTGTTGAGAAAATGAGCAAAGCATGTATTTTCAGGTCATTTTGTTGTAAAATGTTGCATGAGTTTGGCCTCCACTTAAACCAGAGTGGTGCATTGGGGATGGATTCATTCCAATCTTGAAATAGATAGATGTCCTTTCTATTGTTTAGATTTTTTGGCTTTCGGCAATCGAATCATATCTTTTATTGCATTTCCGTGTTGCATCTTCTATTGATTGACACGTGTGTCAATCATCCGTGGTTGAAATAGAAGACGCAACACGAATATACAATAGATGATCCGATTGGTTCGGTAATACATAACCCTTGAAATTATCACTGAAAAATGAAATGATTTAACAATGATGGTCTTGAATTGTTTTCCAACATTGTACGTATTATAAATAAAATTATTGTAATGTAATGGATGGCAATTAACATTTATTATTCATTAATTAGATCTAACTACCCACATGTAATCTTCTATCCCATTATAGTTCATTTCTCTTCGGCGCAATACCAAAAAGTTAAGAAAATGTTGATGATAAATGGATGGGAGAAGTGGCATGAAGAAAGGAATATAGTAAATTTGGATTTGATAAACAGACATGGCAAGCAATTCTTGACACTTTAGGAATGATCATAATATAAAGGCACACGCCAGGGATATTACGTGTGAAGTCGAAATCTTAAACAATTTTTTGGGCAATACAAAATGAAATGTATTTAGAATACAGAGACATGATAACAGTAAATAAACTAGCAAAATGGAGCGATCAATGAGCAGCACTAGAGACGAAGAATGGATAGTCCAAGTCCAAGAAAACAGCGCTGGTACATCCTTTGATGAGGTGCCAAACTGGATGAGCGATGTGAACAACGAACTGAATAGATTCCGAGAGACTCGTTCCATGCAGTTGGAACACTGGCAAAATCTGTCGATTTATGTGATCCCTCATAGCCTGAAGGAGCTGCACAGCAACGCGTACCAGCCGCAGATGGTGTCGATCGGGCCCTACCACCACGGGCACCCCCACTTGGAGAGCATAAAGGAGCACAAGAAGCGCGCCCTCCTCACCTTCCTCGATAGGTCCAAAAGCCCCTCTCCTCCTACGTGGAGGCCATGGCTCCGTGATACGATCGTATCTTTATATTTATATTAGGATAGTATCTTTATATTTATGTGTTTAGATTCATAGTCATCTTTAGCTTATTTATTAGGAGATATTATAAATAGAGGATTGTAATCCCATAACTATTATCAAGAAATAAGAATTAAATCAATAGCCCTAAGGGTTTCTCTCTTGGTCACGTCTTTCGCTGCCGACGGAGTGCGACTCCGCGTTCAGCCTTTATCCACCGACGACCTTCACGACGAAGGCGCCGGGCCGTTCTTCTCTCCGCCAACCTCGTGCTCGAGGCGCCGGACCGTTCTTTGTTCGTAGATCGACCCGTCGATCGCTTGTTAGGGTTTTGATCCTAACAATTGGTGCTTTCATTGAGAGTTCTCTCCCGGAGAACTTTCAAAGCCGAACTCACGCCATCATCACATCAGTCACGCCGCCGCGTCCGTCGTCGATCCCCCGGGCTCTCCTCGCCAACGCCCTGAACCGCCCCTCTCAAAGCCGTCTCTTTCTCCGACCTGAAATCGGCAGCCACGAGTTGATAACAGTGCAGCCGCGCTCACGTCGTTGCCGTCCGAAGCCGACCTCTGGTGCGGTGAGCGTGGAACTCCCAACATCGCAGAACTCAAGTCGTTCACGCCGCCAGCAACCCCCGCCTGCAAAGTCACAGGCCGCCGCCGCCGAAAGCTCTGTTAGGGTTCACATCATTCACGCCGCCGCCGCCGAAAGCTCCGTTAGGGTTTTATACCTTATTCTTGATGCGGCCGCTGCATGAGGTGATCCTCGTCATTCCGCTCAGACGTCCAACTATGGCTGCAAAAAGGGGGAGGCAACAAGGTCGGCGTTCATAGCCAGCCAATTAAAAAAAAAAAAAAAAAAATTACGGATATTGATGGAAAAATTAAGGTCAACAATGACGGCACCCAAGTCATTCCCTCCTCCAGCAAGGGAAGTTTTTCCACACACGCATCAGTTCCACCTCCACGCACTATACTCGACTGCCGCTGCACGAGATATTATCGGAAGGGCCAAAATTAATAATACCCCTTTTTAAGATTCATATGTAAAATCTACCCAATCTCAAATTACACATTCAAAAAATACCCATTTTCATTTAAAACACTATTTCCAAGTTATTCTTTACTTTGTTTAAATCATGCTAAAATAATCGTCAGGCTCACTACACTTCCGTAAATAAATTAATGCATACCACATCATACCTAAATCGTAGCTGCCGATCTCCTTCACCAGAAGTTTTACGGACTGCGTCCAACCACCAGGAGCACCTTATGATTTTCTGTTGAATTACTTTCTCAGCTAACTGCTATAGATCTTCGTGAGAAATTTTACGGACTTCGTCCAACCACCAAGAGCACCTTATGGTTTTCTTACGAATTTCTTAGCAGTGATCTCGCCTCGCCTTTGTCGATTATCAATCCGAGCCACGCTCCAGGAATATCGATAACTGCTCAGAACACTGAGCAAAGACTCACTGCGGGCTAAAGTTTGTGGTAAACAGAAATTTAAATACGAAGGTAATGAGCAAAAGCCCAAACTTTTATTGGGGAATTATATAAATATTTATTACATAATTTTTATCTCCTTTTGAGAGGAGACAAACTTGTTTAGCTACCTATGGTAGCGGAATGGAAAACTCGCATACACTAGAAATTTGAAAACTATTACAAAGCTAATGTTGAAGAAAGCTAAGAAAATGATCGATGATCTTTGCTTCCTTCGCTCGTCTTAGAAAATGATCGATGATCAGTGTTAATCTTAGAAATGCCTTTCAATGGCCTAAGATTAACCTCTCCCTCTTTAACCCGGAGGTGCCGGGTTGAAATGATACCTCAGGATTTGACTCCTGATTCTCATCTTTTCCTTGGGCCGATAGTATTGATACTACCAACTTAGGACTCGTGCAAGAGGTATTTGAATCCTCTGCTACCGTTGTAGGGGCCGGCAACCGAATCGCTTCTTTTTCTGGGGTAACCGGAGTCACCCTAGAAGCCCGAAGGAGTGGCTCTTGTATTGCATTCCCAGCACTTAGTTTGTGTCAGCCTACAGTCTGTATTCGTTTGAGACTTTCGTCTTGTCAACAGATTGTATTTTTCCAGCTTGTTCAGCTTTCAAAACACACTCGTCCCATTCCCTCTGAAGCATCTCAAGGTCTTCCCTGAGATGTCTCATGGCATTGTTGATAGAGCTAACTTCAGTTGGCTCCATCTCTTGTTAAGAAATCTGCAAAGAACATTTTCGTGAGATTTCACAATGACAATATCAAAAATAAAATATTGACATTCAACTTGCCATCTAAGTAATTCTAGCCTTTTCAGGTTTCGATTCAATCTTGTTTTTTAAGAAAGCTTTTAACTTGGGTGTTATCAACTTTCAAAACAAATTTCTTTGCAAGAAGAAAGAGAGGCCATTTTTTAAAAGCCTTTCGGACTGCAAAGAATTCCTTCTCGTTAATGTGCCATCTGATGGCCTCATTTTCTTGGAACAAACCACTACAGTATCTGCATGGTTCTTCTCCATTAGGAGTGATCTTTGTTAGCACTGCTGCCCACCAATGATCACTTGCATCCGTGTACAAGACAAGATCGTCTTCGTCTGTGGTATAGAAAGCTTCGGGAGGTTCTCGCAAACTTCCTTTAGATCTCTCATTCCTTTTCGATGTTCCTCTGTCCAAATGAACGGAACATCCTTCTTCAGTAGCGGACTGAAAACCTTTCTGTATTTTGCAAGATTCTTGATGAATGCTCCTGCAAAATTAGCAACTCCTAGAAAGCTTTGAAGTTGTTTCTTCTCTTTCAGATCCTCAGAGAAATTCTTAACCTTTTGGACTATATGGTCCTGTAGAATTATCCCTGATTCATCTATCTCGATTCCTAGAAATTCCATTTTCCTGGTTGCAATGACTGCCTTCTTTTCTGAAAGCACCAGTCCTGCCTTATAAACAAACATCTGCAAAAATCTTGAGATGTTAACGTGTTCATTCATATATTTTTGATGTTATAAGAATATCATCAATATAAACAAACATAAAAGAGAAATAATCCTTAAAAAGATTATCCATCTTTCTCTGGAAAATCTGAGGTGCGTTAGCTAACCCCATTGGCATTACGTTCCAAACATAATGTCCTTGCGGCGTAGAGAAGGCTGTAAACTTCTTACTACTTTCCTCCATGCGAATCTGGTAAAATCCTGATTTGCAATCAAACTTGGAGAAACCTTAGCATTTCTAATGCAGTTAATAAGGTGTTCTCTACTTGGAATGAAATAACCATCAAACTCTAAAACGTCATTAATACCTTTATAATTAATAACGAGTCTGGGTTTATTTCGTTTGATCTCACATGGTTTCTTACCAAGAAGCCTGGACTGCTATATGGCGAGTTGCCTGGTTCGATTAACTTCAAATCAAGGTGTTCCTTGATAATCTCTTTCATATCCTGTTGATCTCTGAGATTCATCAGGATTGGCCTGAATCTAACAAACTCATTTTCCTTGTCTGGCTTCGCCTTTAAGGTTGCTCTGAGTTGGTTTTTCTCCCACCATGCCAAAGGATTCTCATTGTAACATCTTACAATCTTCCTTTTGACATCTTCTAATGATACCTGCGTATCATTTTCAATATCTTTAGAAATTAAAGATACCTTTAGGAGTTGAATCTCAGCTTCGTCGCTGTCTGTCAACTCTCCTCTGATCATGTAGTTCAATAGAGCTTCATTGAACCTTCTCCGATCCTGCATTTTTGGTTTTGAAGTTGTCCTTCATCACCACGCTTGCTGCGAAACACTAATGGCATTTGCCTGTTGAATGCCCCTTTTAGCCTTTGAACAATGATTTTGTGATCACATTGGGTCGTGAACACTAAATCTTGTCTCTCATTATCCTGCATATATCTTTTGAACATCTGCAAGAAATTGTTCCCCAATAGGATATCTGCTCCTGTATCATGAAAATAAATTGGTGGAGTTTTAACTTATACCAAGGCGTCTGGCCTGCTCCTCCAATTAAACTTCAACCGTCTTGACTCCCTTTGTTAGAATCAAGATTTTCTTGGAAAAATCTCTTCCTGCAATCCGAGGGTAGATCTTCTTCGACCTCTGTAGGAAAGATTCCTCGTTTTGCCGTGCATATTCCTGCTCCGGAATCAATATAAGCAGCAAAGTATTATGCTTTATATTTCTCGTATAACACTCCAATAGGAATGTATATTGAGAATGGGCTAGTCATATTAGATCAATATTTTTCTTTCATTGATCGTTGACTTCCATTCCTTCCTCTCTTTGCTTCCATGGTTTGAATTTCTCAAGGAAATCCAATCCTAAGATGAGGATATTCTCCTCTCTTCCTGCTCGCCCTTTGATTTCAACCGTATGTCCTCCAATCTCAATCATTCCTTTGTAATGATGGACTTCCGGTTGCTCGAGATAGTACAAGACGTTGCAAGGGAAGTTGGTTTCCCATCTTGTAGTATCGAATCTGGCAGCTACTCCTCCTCTCCATCCTTCCGGACATTTGATGGTAATAGCTGTCTTCTTGTAACTCAGAGTAGGCAAAGAACTCTGAGACTCTGATTCTGCTGAATAAGATTTTTTTCCCATTGGTTGAGAAGTAATCCTATCTCCTTGGAATGACAATCTTCCTGATTGTATTCTGAGACTTTGGTCATGAGTTATGACCACTCTATCTTGAATTTGCATATCCACGTTTCTCAAACGTGGAAACTCCATTCTATCGGGACAAATCGCCGTTGTCACCTTCTTGAAGATATCTGGTATCTCTATGAACTGCTTTCCGAGGAATAACTCAGTATGATGTGAGTTAGAAAGCGCATATGATACCTGATATGTGATGGAATAAGGTCTGTCCCTTCTTCCACCAACTCTTTTCTCTTGAAGTCCTGATTAAAAGCGTCAGGGCTCTGCTGAAATTGGTGTCGTTAAGATTGTATGCAATCTTAGGATATATAATCCCCACCACTTGTCCAGCACATAAATTTCCCGCAATGGTTCCCATTACGGAATCCTTCAGATTTCTGACTCGTTTGTCACAATCGCGATGTCAATTGGAGAATCAACACCAGCGAAAAGGGCAGATGTTTGAGTACCAGTTGGATTGCTCCAATATGTATCCAACTCATCTTTTCTGCAATCTCCGGCTTCATCTTTTCCAATCCTCCCGATATCGCTTGCTGGATCAATTGCATTTCCACTTGATTCCCGTGAGCTCGATTGGAAGTGACATCTCTCGTCTCGTAATACCATATACAATATGGTGCTTCCGGGTCTTGAGACTGAAATTCCTCAGGGCATAATCGATATTCCCTGCCGTAAAGCCTTGATACTTCTGTATATTAAGGCTTTTCTTCATGATCTTGTCGATCTGGCTTTGTGAAATCATTGTTCGGCTTGAGAAGCCCGTTCGATTTTCACTTTCTTGATGATGTACCTCTGGTTCAGTCTGAATCTGAATCGGTTGGTCCATCTTCTTCACTCGTCAGGATCTCATCCTATTCGTAAATACTTCATCTGAGGCAATATCCTTAAATGGTTATACTTGTACGAGATCTTGGAAGTAGAATCGCGTCTTCAATGTCTGGGGTTGACTCGAACCTCCTCATCGTCTTGTTTTCTGGGCAATTTGTAGAGATATGCCCAGCTGCACCGCATGTCCAGCAGTTGCAATCTTTGAAACTTTCATTAGCTCTAGTATGAGCTTTTCGGAAAGTTTTCCTTGTTGGTGTCCTCTCCTGAGGTCTGCCTGAGCTTGTTCCTCTGGATTGAAACCGGTTTCTCGATGGACCGTTCCGCCGTCCATACTTGTATGATCCAGCCTTCTGTCTGGACCACATCGTTCTTGGTTTCCAAGATCTTCTCTTTTAGATAGGGTGATACCTATTCTTCCTGCTTTTCTTGTAACTAGCAGGATCCTCTCCAATGACCGTTGGGAGATCATTGTCTTCACAATTAAGAGGAGTTCCTTGTTGATCCTTCTTAATTCTGATGTTCTTTTGTGTTGTGGCTTGTTGACACCACTCCGTCAGTTTGGTGTGCACAAAAGACATTCTCTTTCCTACTCCATCATATTCCCGGGAACGTAGTCTCGGATGAACATTTCTCTCCATGGGTTAGGAATTTCAAGAAGAAAATCTCCTTCGCAAAGCTATCATCAGTCTTGGATTGATGCTGGTAGACTGTGAAGAGCTAATGCAGAAACTTGTTGAGAGATTTTTGATCTAAGACAGCAAGTCTTAGATTAAGAAGAGCCATCTTGTACTTCTTTTTCTCCTCGTCATAGGTTCCGAAATAACCAACTCCCAAGAAAGTTCTTTAGGATGTCAGCCATTTGATTCACCTTCTTGTGTGGGACGATTTTAAAGCACGCATTTTTTACTTCGTGCTTATTTTTCTTCCCACGCGCTTTGCACTCCTGCAAGACTCATTCGAGGAACCTAAGATATCCCTCGTCACTCATATCAAGAGTTGACCCTGCAACTCTCATGCTGCTGCCCAGTCATCGATGAATTTCTCTCGATCTTTGAAATTACTTCATCGATGTCGAGAGTGACTCCATATGGATGGATGGGCTCCAGCGTTTTTTTCTCCGAAGGATTATCATGTTCCATTTTGTCCTTCGTCTGAAGTTGATTTTGAATTGATCGTCTGCAATCCCACCAGTTCTTCGATGATAGGAGAACCAGCTTCAAAATCATGATAACCTTGGGGTGGTTGTGTAGCCCCGCCGGATGTTTCTTCTGGCTTGGCCATCTTGAGATCCACCACCGTCATGTTAGCAAAAGAATCTGCTAACTCCTGTAGATCTTCTAGTCCGATCCTTTCGAGGTTATTCATCTTTTTTACCTCGGACCGATCCAGTAATAGATCCATTAGGGTCGCGTTTCTCGCCCTCTTTGACTGGTAGCGGGTATCTTTTTGGTTCGTCCCAAAAGAAACCCTTCTTGGCTCGACTGGAACCTGGTTGTGTCCAGTTTCTCCACTCGTCTTTGAATATCCTTTAGATGTCAAGGATGACATCCTGTTTACTGGATATTTCGTCCACCTTTTGAGGTACTCCATAGGCTGTTGCCGTAATTTTGCACCGTCTTCTGGATTTCTCGTAGATCCATAGAGATTTTAGCCGGATCTGGCGTGATCTCTACGAAATTAGGGCCGATCTTTGGTCCATCAGGTATGATCTTGATGGGCCATTCTCATCAGCCTTCAGCTTCCCCTCAAGATAAGCGTTTATCATGAGGCGATCTAGAATGCTTGACCGTCCACTCGCAGGCACGTATCTCCCTTGGATGTCGGTTCTCCGTCTCGCTGCTTCGAGGCGTTCTTGTCTTACTCTTAATGAGTAAGTTCACTTGTTTTTGTCGACTCCAACATTTGGAGATACGAACTGTAACACTCGCAACTCAGACAATAGTCTGGTTCCATTTTAACTTGAAGTCTCCTCCGTTAGGTAATAAACATTATATAATAAATAAATATAATTCCCAAATAAACCTAGGGCTCTGATACCATTTTAGAAGCGCGGGATCACATCGCCAAAACATGGGATTTTAATCCACTTTTAAACAAAATAAAGCAAAACATGGAAAACAAAGAAATACTTGTCATTAGCAATTCTTTGGTGTGCTCATAGTAAATGGGTATTTTTTGAAGATGTATTTTCAAAATGGGTATAAAGTACATACCCTTAAAAATGGGTATAAATAATTATTAGCACTTATCGG